>VXBL01001348.1:816645-882295 GCA_013400195.1 Aramus guarauna
CATATACACTGATTTGTCATTCCTGGTGGTTTTTGTCAACATTTGCTTTTAGGATATAAATGGAAATCAGGTTCCTCAGTCTAGTGCCCACTGGCTGTCAGCTGGTCACTACTGAAGCTCATCAGCAGAGAAACGTTACCTATGGCCTGTTTACATTACTGCATGTCTAGATCCCTGTCTGTTATTCTGTTGCTTGTATAAAGTCATTTTCCTTAATTTGAGCCTTAATAATGGAACATTAAAAAAGCCCCACACTCTTTAGAGTTCAAAAGTACCATTGAACTAGCAGTAGCTTTCATTAATGTGACGGCGATGTTTATTTAAATTGTCTAGTTACATGACATAGCAGATACAGAGGCTAGAAGATGAGGCTTCCAAAGCTTTTTCAGCTATGTCATGACATCACTTTAGGCAAATAAAATGTAAGCCATTTTCTCCCTGTTTATAGAATTGGGAATAATGTTTTGTTGGTGTTTCTGTAATGAAAAGAATAAAGACAATCAAACATCATTGTCAGTATCGTTTTCTAACACTTTTCTACTTGATAATCCTCTTATTTGTGATAAACTGTGCTTTGATTTTTATTTAACGAACTGTGTTTTAAATACCTTGTCTTATGCTCAAAATATTTGAAGGGTGCTCATTAAATCTGAGTTATTTGAGTATTGGACCCTTTTTATGTATTTAATTTTCCTTTAGGAATAGAAGGAAAGGAATACTACTTAAATGGTTTTTGCTTTAAAAGGATTTGTGAGTAGAGTCATCGTGCTATTCAGACACTCCCTTAATCAAAGAGAAAAGCCCTGAGAGATGAATGAATTGACCAGTAAATATTGTCACACGTGTTCCCCTTCCAGGTGTCAGCGGTGGACTCCTTGGAGGGTCCCCTTCTTCAGGTGGAGGGGTTGAGTGATCTGAGACTGGAGCTCCACAGTAAGAAGATGAACATGCACTTAGTCCTTATAGATGAATTACACCGTCATCTTTACATCAAATCGACTAACAGAGTAGGACAACGCAACAAGGAGAAAGGGAGGATAAGGTGGGTTTGATGTGATGCTGACTGAGGGCAGGAGGTCTGGGAGGGAAGAGAACAGCAATTTCCTAAGTAGAAACTTTCTTGGGAGAGTGCCATCAACTTACACCTCAACCTTTCATTTTTGGCAAGAGAATTTCTCATGCTTGTGGCTGTGGAGAGCAGAAAAACTCCAAATATGTTGATGCACCTTTGAGCCTGTGAACAGTCTGTTCTCGTTCTTTCACTTTTGCTTAGTGAGTCTGTGTTTTTTGGGCTTGTTTTGTTTTGTTCTTTAACTCTTCCCACAGAATTATGATGAGGTCAGTTCTGTTCAGCATTCTTTTCCTTCTCTGATGCGTATACCTTTCTTACAAATGTCATGATTATGAGGCTCAGGTCAGGCAAAGGGAAGAACACAGGGAAAAATTGCTCATCTTTTCTATCAAAGGTCCAAGGTTTAAAAGACTTCCAGCTAACCATATGTTACTGGACGCAGGCTGCAATATTGTGAATTCTAAGTTTGAGGGCAATAGAGTTGTTCGGAGGGAAGGAAGGAAGATAGTGGCTAGAAAAGAGAGATACAGTATTGGAAGATATCTTTTGTAGAGTAGGAGAGGTAATAAACACAGGCAGGGAGCAAAAGAGGAGCCAGCATACGATAAAGATGCAGAGAAAAGATAAATTAGCATTTTATTATGAGAAGGAATAAAAAATGCCTACCAAAAATAAGAGGAGAGATAGTAAGTTACATTGACTGAATTTATGAAATAAAGGATTGATTGAAGTTGAAATTTCTAGGAAGGAGGGTTGCTAGCAAGTCATCAGTCTCTTCCTTACTCATCTTGTTAATTAAAAACAGACACAAAGCTTTGCTGTACCCAGACTATGCAACTGCTAATTAACTGCAGTTTTGTATGACTGCTACAGGGACCCTTATCTTTTTCTTGTTTTCCGTCTTTTTTCACATTCCCTGTTGCACATCATTGATATTTGATGACATGAATTCTTGCATCAAGGACTGTCTTGTTGCTTTGTTTTAGTGTGCTGCTTTAGACTGACTGTTGACCAGGATGCAATAACATTTGTAATTATTTCTTGTATTGCTTTTATGTGTGTTCTAACATTGCTGAGCTGGAATGCATAGCTAATCCCTGTAAGTATGGTATTGTAGGCATATAGGGAGTATAAGTGGCTCTTAATCAGGATAGTGAGTTTAGCCCTTGTCTTTGCAGGTTTCTGAAATCATTTTGACCTCTAAGGGAACATACTGAACTCCATTATAGAAACCGTCTCCACTTTTTTCTATTAAAAATGATTTTTTTGCTTGCATTCCCCTGCCACATCCAGCTTCGTGCCTTTTGTTATGCAGCTGGGGAAGCATGGCACATTTTTGGCAAATAATACTATGTGAATTTATTATGAAAATGACCAAGTAGAAAGTCTTTCCTTTCTGAGTAAGGAGGCTCATTCAGAGAGGGATGCATGTAGGTGTGCACAGAACAGGAATTTGAAGGGGAGGAAAAAGGGTCGAGGTTTTTAGTGGGAACAAGAAAAGCTTGAAGGATTAAGTAGTTGACAGAAGCCATGGAAATGGTAGCATCTCTTCTCCTTAACATATACTTTTCCAGAAAGATGTTATCAATTCCATGTTAGTTTATCATCAGGCTAGCAGTAGTTAATTGTGCTGGAGGTGAAAGTGTCTGTTGGGAAATAATAATGAGCTGTGGTGAGCTCCAATGTGCCTGTGTCCTGATCGTGTTGCAGCGACCAGTCAGACAAGTCTAGAGTGCTATTAAATTCTGAGAGGTCTTGGGAAACCAAGTTTTGTCTTTGATATGACATTGTTCCCCTGTCATTGCCAAAAAATGGCTTTTTACCTTTTCACTCAAATGTGTGTATATACACACCCACTTGTATTCATCTGTGGACTTGTGCTTTCAGTTAGGTTTTGTAAACCTCTTGTATCAAAACTCTGTGTTATCTGTATTTATGGCTTAGGCTTACAAATTTAAGAAATGAATGGATTATATTTGTTGTTAACTAGGATTGTAAATAAAGGTAAACTGTTTGCTTTAATTCTTTCCCCTCACACAGTTCACTTGTGAAAGATGCCACTTCTGTACCTCTTATGGATGTTACTAACTTATCTACACCTCGAAAGTTCCTTGAAACTTCCCAGTTCAATACTCCCGGAAGCTCCAACAGTGAGTATTTAAGTCACGTGCATTCCTCACAGGAATAATTTCTAGATCTCCAGCTGGTTTTGCAAGAGTTGTAGTAGGTATATCATCCCCTCTTCACGGACGGCTGCTGATGGCAGGCTCGGAGACAAAAAGTTAGGAAGTGATTTGTGCAATGTCATGAAATAGGTGAGTGGGATGACCAGGGGTGGAACTTGGCCATACCTGCATTTTTCTTTTTGCAAGTAAGCCTTCCTCCCTCCTCCTCCCCATCAGCTTCAATTAAATATGCTTAGTTTTCGGTGCCTGTTCTGATCTTGATCATGCTCTTTATATCTTGGGACGAAGAAATATTTGCAGTCAGTTCAGTTTGCATAGACATCTCCTCTACATTATTTAATGTAGGCAGGCAGGTGTGCGTAGATGTTACAGAAGTTGGGTTTTTTTTCTATGCTGGAGCCAAAAGGTCAAAGCTTTTCCTTGTGGGAACTTTGTAACTTTGACTAAAGGTGTATCTATCCACAGGAATAATCTAGTGGTGATCTTTGTATACCCGCTGTATACTACAGCGAATACTGAGCAAAACACTAGTGTTTCATTGGTACGTTTGTGTGAGGCTTTGAAAGAGCTGCGCAGATGGGGAATTAATCCTTGTATTGTTTCAGTAGATTAATAAGTGGGATTGTCGTTGTTTACCAAATAAATAAAATGAGTAATACAGAACTGACCTACATCTCACCCTCCCTTCCTCTCAAAATTTGACTGTTTCTGTATTCCTCAAATGCAAGGAATCTTCTCTTCTCATCCTTATTAATTTTTTTTGTCCTTATTTGTGCCTGCTTGTTTCTGATTTTTCTTGTCATGCTTGCCTTCTAGACTCTTCTGTTTCATCATTCTTGCCTTTGGCTCTTGTAGGCTTTTTTGTTATTTAGCCCTGCTCCTGTAGGGTTGGCTAGTCTCTCAGAGCCTGAGGCTGTATTTCTACATAGTAGAGGTTTGTCAGGAGTTACTTGTGACATGCCAATGCAAACTTTCAGAGCTGGAAAGTGCAGCTTGGTCGTGGAAATCTGGAAGAGAAGAACCATGGGAATATTTGGGGGAAAAACTTTTGGGGAAAACTTTTGAGGAGGAAGTTATTTCAGTCCCTGTGATCGGTGAGAAGTTCAGTTCAGTTTCTTGCTAAAGATCACGTGGTTTTGGGGAGCTGAGGAAATAAACCGTGAAAATCTGAATCCCAGTCTCACCACTGTAACTGTTAACCTACTTCCTTTTCAGTAAGTTAGTTGTGTAGTGTCTGCCATTATTTTCTACCTAAAATATTAGTCCTCTGTATAATAATAAAAAAAAAAAAGGAAGTTATGGAGCTGATGGGGATCTCCCATCACACCTTATGATGGGGGACAGCAGGAGATGCATCTATCGAAGAATGGAAATTCTATCCTTCCTTCAGTTCCTTTAGTGGCTTCCTTAGCTGTTTTTGGGGTTTTTTTTTTTGTTTGGTTTTTTAATGCTAGTGTAATACGAACCTAAAATATGCTTTAAAAAGAATTTTGTTGACACTTGTCACCCTTAAAGGCTTACAGATCTTAGCCAATTGTTACTGCATCTGCTGAGATTGGTAAGAGGTTTGCCGTTATCCAAAGCTGGCCAAGAAGGTTTTTTTCCCAGCTGTAGCTAGTGCAATCATAGAATCACAGACTGGTTTGGGTTGGAAGGGACCCTAAAGCCCATCTAGTTCCAAGACCCCTGCCATTGGCAGCGACACCCTCCATTAGACCAGGTTGCCCAAAGCCCCATCCAACCTGGCCTTGAACACTTCCAGGGATCCAGGGGCAGCCACAGCTTCTCTGGGCAACCTCTGCCAGGGCCTCTTCACAGTGAAGATTTTTTTCCTTCTATCAAGTCTAAATCTGTCCTTCTTTAGCGTAAAGCCATTATCCTTTGTCCAATCACTACAATTTTTACAATTGTAAAGATAAATGCATTTTTAGTGTTCATGCTGGACTACTACAATTCTATCTGTAAACAAAAGTCCCAAGGCATGCTGATTTTTTCAGAGCCCAAGGCTTCATGAACACTGGCCTAATGTTCCCATTTATAAACTGTCCTTCTCCTTCAGCAGAGTCCAGTTCAAGATTACTGCACTGATTTTCATAGAGTCATAGAATACCAGGCTGGAAGGGACCTCCAGCATCATCTGGTCCAACCTTTCTTTGCAAAACTGCAGCCTAGATAAGATGACCCGGCATCCCATCCAGCTGAATCTTAAGTGTCCAATGTTGGGGAATCCACCACTTCTCTGGAGAGATTATTGCAATGGCTGATTGTTCTAACTGTGAAAAATTTTTCTCCACAGTAGAACTGGAATCTCCCCAGGAGTAACTTGCACCCATTACCCCTTGTCTTTTCCATTTGACTCCTTGTAAAACGAGAGTCTCCATCTTCTTTGTAGCTACCCTTTAAGTACTGGAACATGGTGATGAGGTCACCTCTAAGCCTTCTTTTCTCAAGGCTGAACAAACCCATTTCTCTCAGCCTTTCCTCATATGGCAGACTTCCCAGGCCTTGATCATCCTGGTGGCCCTTCTGTGGACCTCATCCATGACGTCTTGCCCACCATGATTATGACTTTGTATGATAACAAGGTTATACAGAAATCAACAGTGTCAACCTGCACATAGACTCACAGATACTGGTTACAGAAGTCTTCTGAGGAGCAGAACCAGAAGTAACCCACTTCAATTTTGAAGTGACATAACTGCTTATCTTGCTGCAGTTGGAACCAAATCTGAATTCCAGATTTTGATAAAAGTTCTCCAAAATGAGTTGAAAGTAAGGCCTGGGTTATCCATCTGACAGGGACGTTTATAAATTTTCCTCAGATACGTATTACACAGCGTGAGTGATGCGCATTATATTAGATGGAAAGGTAAACCAACATGTGAAAGGTGCCCCTCCTGGAAGGAAGGAGCGAAGTGCAAGATACTTAGTTTGATTCCATTTTCTGGCAGAGATGAAGCCAAGACTCTTTTTCAACTGTCTTTTACTTCAAAGAGGACATGGGACCCCTATTTGATGTATTAGCTCCAGGTAGAATATTGAGGTTTGGGATTTGCTTCCCTGGCCCATTCAGACGTGTCCTCTTATACAAGTGGTGAGACTCTGATTTCACATAAAAAAGGNATAGATGCCAGCCTGTGTTGCGCTTCTGGATTATTTTTTCCCAAGTGCGAGAACTTACATTTGCATTTATTGACCTTCTTAAGGTTCTTGTTAGCCCACTCTTCCAGCCTANTTTTGGTTGTTTTTTTTTTTTAGTGATTCCCCCCACAGTATACCAGGCAATGTTTACATGTGTTTTATTAACCACTTGTGATAGCAGAACAAGGAGTGGTTCTAGCATTCTTAAAGCATACCTGGATAAGTGTTTTCTGACTCATTTGAGACTTCTAAAAATCAGCAAGTTCTAATTCTATTTGCTTGATGCAATGTCGGTGGTGTTTAAAATCCCTTGTCCTAACATGCCCTGATAAACATTTATTTCATACCGTATTTGAATAACGGTTCTAGGGTACAAGCAACAGGTAAGAACCACAGTAGCGGTCTCTAAGAACTAGGTTGTTTGTGAACATAAAATGGCATTGCTCCTTTCACTCCAAAGGCCTGAAAGGAAAGGCTCTGATGGCTTCATCCTCAACTCTAGTCAATTGGTATAGGTCAGTTGAGAATCTACCTGAAAAATTCTTGTTCCTGCGGATCTGTTCTTGCTCTTCATGCCCAACGCATCAGAAAATGTCTTGCTGGGCTCCTTGTTACGCTCTGTACACTCAGCAGTGCAGTGCTGGGCAAGTGTCCCTCAGACTGGGAAAGATCTAGATTGTAATACAGAACATTTGATCAGCATAAAGTATGCATATGGTTTTGCTTCAAGTGCACAATGTACTTATGTATATTTTTTCCCACATAATTTTATTTAAAAGTAGCCTTTTCCAGGACTGCGGAGCTACCAGAGAATTTAAAACTTATGTGTGCGCATAACAAAAGCTGTTTCTGCCTTTAGTCATTTAAGTTCTTTGGCTTTTTATTGATGAAGCAAAGTGGCCGTGCATATTAATGCATGTCGTTATAAAGCACTGACTCATTCAACCCATCTCAGCAAAGATGCCAAAATTTTGAGTCCTTCTTGCATTTGCTTCCCAAAGGAGATGCTACCTTGTGCTGTAGAATCTTTATAAGGAAATTAAAGCTGTTCCTGCTGCACTTAAAGTAAACAAAACCTTCAGTAATGTTCACCTGAGGATTGTAGATATGGCAGTTCACCAGTTACATTTTCCCTTCATGCCAGTTCAGAGAAATAAATTCACTTTGAAATTATATTTCTCTGCTTGAACCTTCTGTTCTCTGAAGAGTATTTATGAAGGTTGCTGCATTGCCAGGCTCTTCCTGGAACTATAAAACGTGCTCACCCAGTACACTGCAAACCCAAGAGTGCCCTTTCCTGAAGAATTCCTGAGGGTACTCTTTAGAAATCTGACAGAAGATGAGCTGAGGTGGTAACAATCAATATTGTTATTGATGGCTCATGTAAACTTTATGCTGAACAGATAATATACTTAGTGATCCATCCTTCTCAGCTCTAGGAGGAAAATGTAGCCTCTGGATCCCAGCAGCGTGGTGGCTTCTAAGGGCAAGTTCAGGTACTGCTCCTGGCTCTGTTTCTTCAAGAACTCAAGTACTTCTGTGTAGGTGGAAACGTGTGGAGACCTGTGAACTTGGCCCTGCAAAATACCTGCAGGAGCCAGAGCTTTAAGGTCCAGTTTTAAAGGTGACTCTAAAAACGCATTCTCTGTTGTCACAGTTGCTTCCACTTTGAACATACTCAACAAATACATAAAAGATATTTTTTGTTCCTATTAACCTCACCTGAGGATCTGACACCAGCCGGATGATTTTTCTCTATCATTTGTACTAAAAATTAAATGATCCCCTCACTGGACCGGAGTTTTCCTATTTTAGCTGTTTTGCATTTGCACAAATTCAACTAAGAACTTGATGCGAAGGTGGTGGGAATCCAGCGGTGAGTCTGATTCTCTCCTGCTGTCATTGCATTGCTGCACAAAATGCAGAGTTTGTTCTTATCTCAGGGTAAATTTTTGCACCTAGAATGTTTAAGAGGAAGTCTCTTCCTGCAGTATAAGAAGGGTTTGCAACTGCTCAGTAAACATGAAAGCCTTTGGAGTAACTTTTTATGTGTCTATTTTTTTGCAGGACCATAGAATCATAGAATCATCTAGGTTGGAAAAGACCTTTAAGATCATCAAGTCCAACCGCTAACCTAACCTTGCCATCCCACCACTAAACCATGTCCTTAAGCACCTCATCTATCCTTCTTTTAAATACCTCCAGGGACGGGGACTCAACCACCTCCCTGGGCAGCCCATTTCAGAGCCTAACAACCCTTTCTGGGAAGAAGTTAAATGATTTCTCATGACCATGATTTCTCTCACTGATCCTCACTGATGGTTCGTGTTCTGACTTGATGCTAAGTTACTCTTCCTGTATAATTTCATTAGTTGTTCTTATACGTGGTCTCAACGTAAGATCTTTGACTACCGTGCACTTATTTTTTTTATTTGGAGGCACAGCTTTCATGCTTGTTTGTATTAGGAAGATTTTGAACGTGACTTACAGAGTTTCTTTGTTCAGTTTTCTCAGAGTGAAATGTTGTTTCAGTGGATTTGAAAGAGTGGCCGGGTCAAATTAAAA
Source organism: Aramus guarauna (assembly GCA_013400195.1). NCBI lineage: Eukaryota > Metazoa > Chordata > Aves > Gruiformes > Aramidae > Aramus > Aramus guarauna. Next base: position 825,610 of record VXBL01001348.1, read on the forward strand.
TACCTCTGTTTTTGAAAGACTAACATCCTTAAAATTATAGATGGAACTGTGTGAACAGCACAGTTCTAGAAAGAGGAAATTTGCCTTGAGGCTTTGAGGTTATTGATCTCAGAGACCCATTTTCTTCTGGGCTTGATAATAAGGCAGAGCAGAAAATGACCAAAAATTTTAAAGGACCAATTTCTCAATTAACTGTCCATTTGTTGCTCATTGTCTCCTTTCATGGGTCAGAACAAGGATTCAGCACCAGAAATTAGCAGATGACGTTTCTTGAAATCTTAAATTACACCTTTGGGCCACGATGAATTTGCGTCCTTTTCTCTAGAAGGATTGAAGGCAGAAAGGGCATAATCAGAAAGGACATAAATCATGGAAAATAGTACATTAAATTTTACTAGTTGCCCATAAAAGCACACAGCTAATGAAATCTTCTGTAATGAGTAGCAGCAAATTTTGACCGTTCATTGGAATGAAAAACAAGGCCCAAGAGTCTTTTCTTTAGCTGCTTTGCTTAAAAGAGTTATCAACATTGGCTTTTCTGAGGATCAGACTGGAGCTTTAAAATGCCTCTTGCAGCAGGTTTCTTTCTTGTGAAATGGCAGAACTGTACAAATGAGAGTATCATCAATTGGAACAGACATTTTTATAGGGCATCGTCAAACCAGGGAGCCGTCAGGGAAGTTTCCTCCTTTGTAACTATGGAGGTGATGAATCAATGATGCAGGATTCAACTTCCTAGTGATTTAAACTGAGGGTAGATTTTTGACTGCTTAAACGTGGAATTCGGTGTTTTCACATGCACCACTTCAGTGATGAAAAATTTTGGAAAATGGCTGCATATTTCATTAGAGAATGTGGCAAAATCATCACTCTTTAAGACTGTTGTCTTGGGAGGCTTTTGAGAGACCATATTTAAACATTCTGCTTCATAAGCAGTTTTCAGAGATCATTAGAACAAGAAGATCATCAGGAGTAGTCAGCATGGCTTCACCAAGGGGAATTCATGCTTGACCAACTTGATGTGATCAAGAGGGTTCTGCTGCCATCCAGAGGGACTGGGACAGGCTGGAGAGATGAACTGAGAGGAACCTGAGGAAGTTCACCCAGAGGAATTACAAAGTCCTGCCCCTGGAGATGAACAACCTCAGGCACTGCGACATGCTGGGGATCGCTGGGCTGGAAAGTAGCTTGGCAGAAAAGGATCTGGGCGTCCTGGTGGACGTAAAGTTGAACGTGAGCAGCCAGCACAGTGCTCTTGCTGCAAAGAAGGCTGAAGGTATCTTGGGCTGCATTAGACAAAGTGTTGCCAGCACATTGAGGGAGGTGATCTTTCCTTTCTACCCAGCACTGGTGAGGCCGCACCTGGAGTGTTGGGCCTGGCGATGGGCTCCCCAGTGCAAGAGGGACATACTGGAGAGAGTCCAGTGAAGGGCCATGAAGATGATGAAGGGTCTGGAGAATCTGTCCTATGAGGAAAGGCTGAGAGAGCTGGGACTGCTCAGCCTGGAGAAGAAAAAGCTCAAGGGGGATCTTACCAATGTGTGTGAATACTTGAAGGGAGGGTGCAGAGAGGATGGAGCCAGGCTCTGTTCAGTGGTGGCCAGGGCCAGAGGCCATGGGCACAAACTGACACACAGGAGGTTCCCTCTGCACATCAGGAAACACTTTTTCACTGTGAGGGTGACCGAGCACTGGCACAGGTTGCCCAGGGAGGTCGTGGAGTTTCCGCACTTGGAGATACTCAGAAGCATCTGGACATGGTCGTGGTCAACTGGCCCTGCTTGAGGAGGGAGGTTGGACCAGATGACCTCCAGAGGTCCCCTGCAACCTCAACCATTCTGTGATACTGTGATTTGGTGTCATCTTTGAATGGAATTAAACCATGAAAAAAACTTGAAATCATTAAGTGATACTGAAATTTAGGTTTCCAAAGAGGTCATTTTAGCTAAAAACATTTCAAGTTATACATCGAACTGATCTGGAAAAGCCTCCATCAGACTTCATGCAATCTGGTATTTCGATTGGTTTGCAGGGGCCTATGTACAACAGTTGATAGCTGACGTGGGAAAACAGAGCAATATTTTGAAGCTGTTTTTTTAGCCTAAAACTGCAAATTGAAGTTTAAAGGCTTCATTATGGTGGAGAAGGACAACTGTAATAATTTAAATTTTAAAATATTAATTCGCTGACACCACATTTCACTGGTTACACTCTCAAGGAGGGTGGAGAAATTTACTTCTTGAGATTACTGAAGAAATTCTATGGAATTCTTCTTTGGTGTTTTCTACCTGTATTATTTTTGAATATACTGAAGCTGTTTTTAATTAAAATCAGACTTTTTTTCCTTCTCTTTGATAAATCACAAAGGAGAAGAGGTTAATCAAATCAAATCTGAATAGCAGACCCACAATTTAGAATAATTTGTAAAAACGATTGTTGAAAACATCCATAGGATAATTTAATTCTTCGTGGCTTCTCTACAAAAAGCAACTGCTTATGGCGTGAACAATGATCTTACCCCTTTAAAGGGATGTTTTACAGAAGCATTTCAGGTATAAACTGGTGACTGTAGGAAGCTAGGAATGGGTTCTGACAATCTTGTGCTTTTGTCTTGATACAAATGAATAATGAAGTCATTTATATTCTCAGTTTAAGAGTAAATACAAATGAAGGTTTCAAATCTGACAGCTGATCTGTAGGGACATCTTCCTTCATCCATGGAGCTCCACTGCCCACAGAAAATAGCATGTGGGATTGCAATTTTAAAGGTGAACTTCTTTACAAACGCCTCTCTACTTTGATGCCTTTTTCGAAGAGGTGGGGAACAGGAGGGGCTGATTCCTGGGCCAAAGCTTTGTGGTCAAATAACCCCTTGATGACATTAAATGGCAGAAGAGGACGTTTGAAGTGGGGAAGATGCAGAAAAAGAACATCTTCAGTTGCCCGGGGTTGGAATCTTGTCAGATCTTGCAGATAAATGGGCCCCCAAAGCTACCCAGGATACCTGTTTAATAGGCAGAATGTGCAGGAAACACAGTTCCTACTGTTTTATCAAAAGACCAGATCTAACAAAACTTACGTACCAGTGTGTTGCTACTAGATATTGAACTATTCACTTTGCTGTTGTTTGTAAGAGATGTAAATCAATGTCCTGACTATTTGAGGATGTTCAAAATTGGTTTGCTCTTTTGAAAATGGAAGAGTGTTCACGTCCGTGTGCTGGCAGAGTTCTCAGCAAGATTGCTGCCTTTAGTCCTCTTAAATGCTGTCCTCACATTTGGATCCAGCAGTATGTCCTCCCTCTTGGGTTTTCATTGTGTGATATTAGGAATAATTTACAGCCTGCTTACAAAGGGGATCACAAAGGGGCTGCAGCATAATGACGGGGACCTGTCCTCCTCTAAAAGGTTCCTTAGGCTGTGAAATACTTGCATTGAACTCAGAGGAACAAGATATTTTTATTTTTATTTATTTTAAAAACAGTAAGTTAAAACCTTTCTTCCTCTAGCATTTCCAGTGCTTTCTTTTCCATAGCTCTTGCTCCAAAGAGCTCATTTTCTGTGTTTGTGCCTGGCATGCTGTGGTTTTGTTTTGTTTTATTTTGTTTTTTTTAGAATAACAAGTAGCATTAACAAAGTGGGTAGATCACGTACGCAGCGCACAAAGTGCTTTGCAGCCTCGTGGGTTGAAAGGTGTGTGATAGATGAGAGCTTTGAGCAGAAATATGTGTGCATCCAGTTGTTAACTTCTAATTGGTATTAGTGCTTATGTGCGTTTGAAGACTCTCCATCTTATCGTTACTTTTTTTCTTCTTTTTTTTTTTTTTAAATTAACACATTCTGGGTGTTTCTAGTTGCTTGTCCCATAACTTGCTCAAAATTAATCAAACAAGTGTGTGCGAGAGAGACGAAAAAAACACTATTTGATCTCCCTGATGTTGATTACTTAAAACCTGATGTCATGCTCTATTGTGATGTTTGCTGACCTCACAGGATCCATTCTCACCTCACTCTTACCCGGCAGTGTTGCTGGTGCTCTAGGTTGAAGCTTAAAAGCGTGCGAACGGTGAATTTGGTTTGAGCCAGAGGTGCTGTGGTTAGGATTACACTGATGGGAGGAAACAATCTCAGCTGTGGAGGTTGGTGTGAGCTGACACTGAAATAAATGTTACCTGTTTATTGTGATGCTATTTATGACATGGCACCATACGGGCTCTTCGGGATGTTGTTTTCTTGATCTTGCGCTAACTTAGCGGTGCTGATGCTCTTCTGCTCAGAGTGTCATAGCTTTAGACAGCTACAGGGCTGCACGCTACTTGTGATGTGCCATTTTTCATTTCTGCCATGTCATTTAAATCCTTCTGGTGGATCTTTTGACATTTATTCAGGTTCTTGGATAAGTTTTGATTTAAGTGAAAAATCTGTTGAGCGGTAGAAACCACAGGAGTCATCTGTCATCCAACAGCCCTTATCAGAGTTCAGTACCAGCGAGATGAAACAGCCGTTAGGTTTTACTTTCTACGCAAGGATACGGTATGGTGGATGGCAGAGCTTCAGCCGTATCCTTCAGTGCCGTTTGTCCGCGTGCTGCCTCTCCGGCTGTTAACAAACCGCGTGACTGTAGATCTTCCAAGATGCTTTAGTTGAGTTTGCCTTGAAGACCCTTACTTCACAGAAGTGTTTGAATATATTTATTAAATGTTTCACCCAGTCTTTAGCAGAGACATGCTTTTGTTGTTGCTGGGTGTTATCTGTAAATTAAGAAATGTTGATTAATGAACATACTTAAAACAAGCATAGTACCTCTTGCCTTTCTCTTCCTTGTCGCTTAGCAACAGCATTTCTCCCTGTGCAATCTCTGTTACTTCAGGAGGACTGTATCCACAATATCCTCTCTAATTCTTCTCGCTTTTCCTTTCTAGAAGCCTCGCTGAAAGATTTGAGTAGCTTCAACAACCCCTTGACAGACGTAATAAAGCAGAATAGGATAACATCAAACAATCATTCACTTTGGCAGTGTAAACTTTGCCGAATTCATCAGAAGTCTGTTAAGCTTGATAGTGTTTGTAATGAAAATTCTTCTCTTATGAAGAATACAGCGTAGAAAAACAGCTGGGCTCAAAATGTAGGGCTTTTAGCTCCTTGAAATGCATTCAAGGGATTTGTAGTGATATAATACCTTCTTATTTATGAATATCTTAATTGCACCCGACCTCTTCTGTTTCCTAACTAATACGTAACTTACACCATGACCTCTGTTTTGGAATCAATCCAACGTGCGGGCTGTTGTATTTATGTATAGGGAAGCCCCCAAGCAAACAGAAATATCCATTGCCTCCCCCCAGAATCTGAGTGTTGCTGGTTTCCTTGTTTATTCCTTGGTTGCTCAAAGTGGTGGGAGTTCTGTGAAGGCTTCTTCTGCATGGTGCTAAGTGTTGGTTTTAATAGTTTAAATCTTGAATTATGCCTTTTAAAATCTATTCTAGTGCGAGAAACGAGCCTTCTGGAAATTAAAGAAGATACAGAACTGGATCCGGAGGAGAACAGCGCTGTCTTCATGGGCATACTCATCAAAGGGCTGGCCAAGCTGAAAAAAATCCCTGAAACAGTGAAAGCCATCCAGGATCGCTTAGAGCAAGAACTCAAGCAGATTGTTAAGCGATCCACAACCCAGGTGGCGGACAATGGTTACCAGAGAGGGGAGAATCTTTCCCAGGAAAATCAGCCTAGGTAAGGATATTTCAACGACTGAAGCTTGATTGATGCAAAAAAAAGTCTGGAGAAAGATGGTCCTATCTATTAATTGCCATTTGAAGGAATGACAATAATGTTTTTGCAGTAGCAGAGATTTGAAATGGTAAAATTTTCAGAAATGCCCGTGTCTCGCTGAAAGGCTGATGTGCCTTGAACACCTGAAAGGCTTGGGAATTTAAGAAATGTATTCAGAAAGGGGAGGCATTGTTGTTTGTCAGCTAAGGATGTGGGAAAGGAGGTGCTTCCGTCTGTGCTTGGCCCTAGAAGAGAATCTTTTGGCTAAACAGATGTTTGAAATGCAGATTGGAAGGTGGAAGCGCAGTGGATGCCAGCATTATTTAACTAGCAAGAGGTGCATTATGTTAAGTACTTGATTTTATTTTTTTTTAACCTAACCTTTTGTTTTAAGCAGCTTTACGACAGATTGAATTGTAATGCTGCCTCAGATTGCTAGTTTGCATGGTGTAAAGAACACTTGGTGCCAAAACAAATACTATTCTTCTTGTGTTGCACTGAATCATGACTTTACACTGGTACTGATGCCAAAGAAATTTTTAAGTTCCTACGTAATATGACTTGAAAAGAGAAGATTCAGCTCGGTTATTTATTTCAAGCGTAGCAGAGTCCAGTTAAGCTGATAAGGGTGCAAAGCTTTGAAATCCTATATAGAACTAATTATATCAATAAATATATGGCCAAGTTTCTGGTTTGTTTGCAGCCCTATTTAGATTAATAGCAAGGTGCGAAAGCCAACCGAGAACTATGTTTCTGCTAGTCTTCAGGATTCACTAGAACTGTTTTTTTGGAATATAGGACTCCATAAGGGCTAGCTATCATTTCTGGCTGGAATATTAATTTGTGATACTGCATGTTGTTATGATCACTGTCCAAAAGAAATTAATGGTGGGGAAAAAAAAAGAAAACAAAAATGTGTGTCTTCATTATGTGTAATATTTGTAGTGGAAAATCACTCCCAAGGAAAACTTTAGCTTGATCAAGACTCCTTCTTAATTCCTATCATTATCATTGCTGTGGAAACAATTACATTTTGAAGTGTTCATAGAATTATGGTACTAATAACTTGATGAAATTACAACAAGCTTTTTGGGTGGGTCAGAAAGGCAGAATTGTAGTTTCTGATGCCAAGATGGAGCATAGTATATCCTTGATATTTGTTTTGTGAATCAGTATTGAGAGGTGGTATGGCTACTGGTTGTCTATTGAGATTGATAAATTGGATCAGATCATATTTTAATGACATTAACCTGCCCAGAGGGTTAGGTAAGGTACAAAGAAGTTTAATAGGTTTTGGCATGTTTTTAATAGGAGTTTGTGAGCCTTTAAGATACTTATATTCTAGAGCTATGGAAAGTGTCTTGAATTCTTGTTGAATAAGGAGATAATTAGAACTGATTCTAAAACTAAATGGCATGTGAAGTTTACAGCAAGCAGGTGAATTCATTTATATTGAAAAGAATAAATTATAGTATGGAAAGGTGTACCGCCCCTTAAATTAGCTACAGTTTTAAATCAAAACTAAGCAACTTTCCTGCTGTCAAGAAAAAAATACATCTGAACAACATGGTCCTCCTGTTTCAAGAGAGCTCTGTAAGACCCCAAATTTGAGCACAATGCAGCACCCGGAACTGCTNAATGTAACAATTATGTAGAGCCCTGTCCTTGTACAAGAGAGAAATAATTTTTGGAACCTGATCAGAAAAGTTGCAGATCTAGTAATGGTTATCTGAGTCTGAACACAACAGGCACTGATCTTGCATTTGTCGTCTCTCCCCCCCCCCGCCGCCCCAAGTTTCACTCTCTTTTGCCTCGTAGTAAGCTTTTCCATATCTATTTGTGTGTTCACCTTTAACATTTGTGTATACAAACATTATTAATCGCTCCTAAATTTTTAAGGTCAAGAATTTGTTTGTTTGTTTTGTTATGAGTCTAAAGCATCTAGCTCCCAGAGAGTAATGATGTCATGTGCAATAACAGAATAGACCTAATGAGGCGGTACGCCTTTGGCTGTCAGAACTTTGCTATGAATATCAACTTTCTTTACCAATGTGTGCTTAGCCTCCTGAAATGTGAATGATGCGAAGGTAGTAAAACCTGGTAAAGGGCAGAAGTAGGTTCCTGTCACGGGTGGAAGATAATTTTGAAAACTAGGCTTGAATTATAGCCAAGGTCAGCTGCAACGAGGTGAAATTCAAGTGGCTGCTTTTTAAAGTCTAAGTAAGTTTTCTAAAATTTTTCAATTTGGAACAATTTTATGAAAAAAGGCTTAAATTGACTTATCCTTAATGAGAGGCTCACTGGAACATGCTTAGTACCTTCATGTTTAGAAATATGGATCTTGGGTTGTGGAGGACAAAGCATCATAGAAGAAGCCATGTTGTGTTAGCTTGGAGTACTGCTATATCTTAATGAACCTGTGGGTCTCTTCTGAATTATGGTAGGTTGTTGAATTTAGAATAGTAATTTGGGCATATGCCTACTTGAGCCAAATCTATGGGACAAGATTTTGGTAAGATAGTTGAAAGTCTAGCCAAGGAAGAGGACATGTATTGACAATTTACTACTAAACCTATTGACTGGATTCAATGCCCTTTTCCTTACACTTTTGGATGGTTTTAAAATGGCTTTTACCTCATCTTGAGGCTTTAAAATACATACAAAAATTATATACACGCCAACACTGTTACCAGGCAAAGGACATTACTGCTGTTAAAATGCATGAATTGTCATTAGCGACCTCATTCAGGTGTCAGCAGTCACTCTGCATCAATTCATTCTCCGTTATTGCCCGGACAATAGGAGTTGCTTCCGCGTGTGTGTCACTCTCTCTCAACATATTTACCATATTTCTCGGCGAAGGGGTTATGAGATTGCTTTGACAAATTGCCTAAGCCAGTCTGCTGTCATTTTCTGTATGTGTTCTGCTTAGGTCATTCGGTGCTGCAACCCCATATGCATAAAATCTAGGCCATATTGTTTTATGCTGTTTTGTCTTGTTGGCTGTCTGACACCGACTCTGTCACTGTCTCTTTTGGGTCACCTTGTTTCAAAAATGACCTGACAGATTTGGAAAACTTTTAAGAGAAAAGAAAATTAAGATAAGAGGTGCTGACTAATTTGAAAAAAGGGAGATGTGGAAATATATGTTGTTGAGAATCAGAAATGTGATGGGGTGGTAGTGCCACCAAAGAACGTGCATGGGGAAGATTTCATGTCTCTAACATGAGAAAAGGAAGACACTGGAATTTAAAGCCAAATAGTTCAGTATAATATTATTTTAGTAATGGCTTCATAAACAAGTCGATAATGTGAGGTCAGGCTCACCTGGGGATAACAAAACCTAATTTGTCAAACTATCCAGCTAGTTCGGTTCTGCAAAATTGTCCTTTCCTGGGACAACAAGGACGTGTATGGATAACTAAGTTTTCCTTAGCAGTGGGATGTTAGAAGTTAGGCTTGCACAGATAAATTTTCTCAGTGGCATATAATTAATTTTCTCGCATAAAGTTATTTTCTTGGTACTTCAACCAAGGCTGTATGTAAGTTCATCCAACATGAAATTCATCATCTATCCAAATTCTTCTACATGTGGTTTTCCTCCTGTTTTTGTCTAGCTGACTAGACTATGAGAAATTCTGTATATCTCTTAGTGGCTGTTGAAGCAATAGTTGCCTCTCCCATGTCCAAGAGTGGGTTGGAGAAGGTATTTGCTTAACAGCACTGGAGGGTGTTTCTCAAGCATGTTGTCCTGTCTCCGTCACTGATAACATTGGTGATGGGCTGACGGTAGTTAGGGAAGGAGGAGATGTATAGGTCTTTCAACGGTAGCAACTGTCCAAGTGAAACTGAGGATAGTTACTCAGCTTTCTACAAGTGATGGAGAATGGTTTTTCTTCCACACTGGACTTTCCCATATTGAAAATGTTAATATTTATAATTATTAATTGTTAATATTGATAATAGCTGTCTCTTTTGGTGCTGTCATTACCAGCGTGTCCTGTATACTTCTGTTTATCCCCTGCCAGGGTCTTATTTAAATTTGTAAAGACCTGTAAAAAAACCCAGTGTTTTCTCTCAGTACCAGCAACACTTTTCTTTAGACATTTATAGCTATTCTTAAATATGAAGAAAAATGATATACATGCCAGTTTCTTTTGGATTACTTAAATACGTGTCTTAGTTCTATAGTCACTGAAGGTATGGCAATAATAACGTCCCTGTGTTTCTTACGAGTACTAGGATTCCCAAACACGTATTGAATTTTAATATGACATACAGCTGGCCACTTGACCTGTTCTGCTGTGCCTCACTGTACCCTCCCAGACTAAGCCAATGGTTCCTTCTATTGAATCAAGGTCCTCTTCTGCTCAACCATTGAAGCAGCGTAGTTGGCATCATTGGTAGGTGAACGAGATCCCCAGGAGATTGCTGTATAATGCTGTGCATATATATCTGTATATGTAAAATTGTAGTATATGAATTAATTAATTTTTTAAGCAATAGCCAGCTTCGGTCATTTGCAGACCAGAAGTTCATTCTAGGATTGCTGTAGGGTAAGCTAGGTGGGTTTAAACACAATATCACACCAGCCCGCTCTTACTGCCTGGTGGTAACAGCACCAAACACGCAACAGCTTCTTAGTTACGCCAGTTAACTACCCAGCTGCTGGCTTAAACAGCTGATGAAAGTGGAGGTAGGCAGATGTCCAGAGGAGAGCAACAAAGCTGGTGAGGGGTCTGGAGCACAAGTCTTACGAGGAGCGTCTGAGGGAACTGGGGTTGTTTAGTCTGGAGAAGAGGAGGCTGAGGGGAGACCTTATCGCCCTCTACAACTACCTGAAAGGAGGTTGGAGTGAGGTGGGGGTCGGCCTCTTCTCCCTGGTAACAAGCGATAGGACCAGGGGGAATGGTCTAAAGTTGCGCCAGGGCAGGTTTAGGTTAGACATTAGGAAAAATTTCTTCACAGAAAGGGTTGTCAGGCTCTGGAATGGGCTGCCCAGGGAGGTGGTTGAGTCCCCGTCCCTGGAGGTATTTAAAAGAAGGATAGATGAGGTGCTTAAGGACGTGGTTTAGTGGTGGGATGGCAAGGTTAGGTTAGCGGTTGGACTTGATGATCTTAAAGGTCTTTTCCAACCTAGATGATTCTATGATTCACTCTGAAATGAAGTGACCGAGGCACGAGCGCATGCCTTATTAGTGATTGTTCACTAGCACAGAAGACTGAAGTGTGATGGTTAAGGAGGGAGTGCAGCTCCAATTCTGTTGCAGATCTTCTGTCCTGCTCTGGGGATAGCAACTTCTGATGGGTAGTCACAGAAAGCATGTGCTAGCTCCTAAGCTGCTGCAGTTAGATGTGATGGAGACTGTCTGTCAGAGCTAAAAAGCGCCTAACATATGGATTTGGGAAGTGTTATCTTCACATTTTGTTGGGGTTACATGTGTACTTGAGTTGCTCATTAAGCGGCAGTGAACTTGATCAGAATTTTTCTTTTCCCAAATAATAAAAGAATGTAATTAGTCATTGCCTTATCACAAAATATTTAAGACTTTGCAAAGGTACATTAATTACAATAATTAGGCAGTAGGGAAGCCATAGGAGCAGGTAAAGTGCAGTACATTTAGATGAGGTTATAGCTGTAGCACCTTCTATACAGTAGTAGAATCTTGATAACTGACACCCTTGATGAGTCTTGATGTTTTGGATTTCTGATCTGTTGTGTTGTTTAAAACCTTCCGTACTACTCTTTTCATAATTCAAAATAAGTATCTTGTATTCTGTTTGTATGGGTAAGTCCAATTTTTATTGTATTTACACTCTTCTGGAGAAAAAGCAGGTAGCTCTGCCTGGGAATTTAAAGCGTTCTTTAACGTCATGGTACTGAAGTATAGTTACTGCGTAATTACGAATGCATTTGTCTTTCCTATATCCCCAGGTAGGACAGATCAAAGGTGAGCAACTCTGGTATAGAGGAGGGAGTGACAAGAAAGCTCCTCAGAAGTATTTAGGTACCAAACCTGAAGTTAGTCACTGAAGCCCAAAGCAGGTTTAAGCTAGGTGACCTCCCTGCTTGCATGCAGCAAAACAGGGTATATGAAGTCACAGTCTTCTGACTTCTGACCCGCTGCCATGATGTGCTGCGTGACAGTGTGCCCATGCATCTTCTGGAAACTAAGTGAAGGTTTTTTTTGATGGGTTACAGGTTACTGCTGGAGCTGCTAGAGCTTCTCTTCGACAAATTCAACGCTGTGGCTGCTGCGCATTCCGTCGTCCTTGGACACCTTCAGCAAACAGTGGCCTCTCCTTGCAGCCAATATGATGGTGATATCAAGCTCTATGACATGGTTGATGTCTGGGTGAAGATCCAAGATGTCTTGCAGGTAAGAATCCTTCAGGTGGGTGCATTTTCAGCTTGGAGCAGCTTTTACAACCTGAATACCAGAGAATAGCCATCATACGCAAGAGACAGCTGTGCTGGATTTTGTCTTGGTTTTTGGTAAGTGACCACATTTATAACAGACTGTTAAACTCCAGAGAGCTTAAATATCAGGAGAAAAAAAAAATAAAATCTGTGGATTCATCGTTATGGTGTATGGAAAGGTTGATTCCTTTTGCCTACCAAGTGATTTATCAGAAGCTTTCAAACAGTGACATTTTTGTTCTATGTTACCATGTCACGCTTGTCTTATAAAGTGTCACAGCTCTAATCGCTTGTCTTCTCTTGTCATTATGGCTTGGTTGTAGTCAACTGAGACACTAACTGCCAGCATGTTTGCAGGGAATTCTTATTTGATTCTTACTCTTAACTGTAGCGTGCTAAAGCTGTACCTTGCTTAGGCTTTACTCTAGTACCATGCCTATCATCTTAGCATCTGAGACTCTCACAAGCAGCAGAGTTACCATCTGTCACATGTCTGTTCTGTCATTCTTGCTAATGCTTGTACATTGGATATTTTTATTTATTTATTTATTTTGGAATTGCCTTTATATATAGTACACAGGTGTAGAGCTCACCCAGTATTTGATAGAGGAGGTCAAAGAAATGTGTCTGGCATTATTTACAAGAGGTGGCAAGATTTATGATGGTCATTCCACCTCTGGCCTGTTCATGAAAAATGCTCTCTGCCTTCCACTCTAACACCGTTTTTCATTGCAGGGCACAGCTCTATTTAGCTGTTGCTCTAAAGGTTTGTTTGGCTGTGTAGTGATGCACACAGGGTTTTTGTGTATGTAAATATAACCAGCTGTGTGCATCATCTGAATTTAGATACTTCTTGGAGGTCGTAAATGTAAGGTACGGCCTTTGATCACGTCCATTGTTTCCTTACCCACTTACTTGTCTTTCTAGAGGAGTTAGTGTTTTTATTGAAGAAATCTGGATCAGTTTTCTCCATGATACAAATTTTCACCTCCCTTTGGAGGTGTTCTTGCAAAAAAAATTGTTGGGGAATGTCCAGCCAGAGGTTAATGATGGGTTTTCTAAGCAAAACAATGTCATAGAATCGAAGCTGTCTGGCCTCATTAAAGGGAAGAATTAAACTTAAGGACATGAGGAATGGCTTGTCGTGGAGTACCTCCAGCCATCTTACTGTCATCCACGAAGTCTAGAAAAGCTTTAAGAGCTTTGAGTTCTGCAGACTTTGCTCCAGGAGAACAAAGCCTTGGGAGGAAGAATCCTTCAAGATTTTATCTTCAGGGAAGCAGAATGCCAAGGCTGGTAATTCCCCCTTGTCAGTGAGAGTTTGTGATGGTTTCATTCCTCCTGAGGGGTGAAATTGGGAGTGAGTTCTACAAGCTATTCCAAAACAACATTGATAAAACTATACCGAAGCACGTGTAGGTGTGCGCATATAAAGAGTGAATGTGCTTTCCATGGTGGGGAGAAAATATTTTGCCAAACTTTCTATCAAATGCGTGCCAAGAAAAATATAACAACCCACTTGTAAAGGTTTTGTTGCTATTGGCCATACAGCACCGGTGTTGGAGGGAGTCGGAAAAGCTTCCAAAAGAGCTTGTACAATGCATAAAAGCAGCACTTTCAAGATCCATGATCTCTTGCTGCTTTAGGGTAAGAGATGGGCATTGACTGACGTGGAAAGGAGGAAATCTTCCATCTCTTTGTTCAAAGTCTTGTGGATTTTTGGTACATTAGTTTCATTGGAGAAGATTACATCTTTTTTTTTGACCTTACAGAGTAAGAAAACCTTTGATCCCAAGACTAAATTATTTCTATCCTGCTTTTCCAAATAAGGATAACTTTTTGAGAGGAGATCTTATCAGTTCTGCAGGGGGAGCAGGAAACTCAGTTTTAAAAGTGTTTATTTAAATGTGCCTGCTGTTGGGGGAGGATGAAAATTTGGAGGAAGTGGGTTCGTGGCGGGGTGTGTGAGAGAAACGATGCAATTCCTGCAGATTGTCGTGAATGAAGTTTATTCATCGTGCTGGAACAATATCACATGTCTCTGCAATTCACATGGATAATCTTTTGCACGTGCACATTGTGCATCTCTGCATGTGAAATACGTTACAGCAAGGTTATCTCTTTATAGTTCTGTACAAAGGTAATAATGTGTGCTCGTGGTGGGCTGGAAATTGTGGGAAATGTGAGCGAGTTGTTTTCAGCAGCTTGTTTTTATAGCTGGATTTCTGAATGCTTCCTAATAACTGCACCAAGCAGTGCAATGTTGTGCAACGTTTCGATACCAAACATGCAGATATTATATATTTTTGACCTTCTCTGAGAATGGAAGAATAATGCTGAACTTGTCAGAAGGAAGACAGAGTGACCTTTTAGAGTTGGGTACTAGAGTGCTAGAAAACAAACAAACAAAAAAATCAGTTTGTCAAAATATTAGAGCAGCCTTGTACAGGAAAACACAGTTTGAAGTTATTTACTTGTACTGGAGCCAGCTTAGCCTGTAGTTGTATTGCTGTACCAACAGGAGAGATTTGAAACTTGTTTCAATTTTAACTTGGCATTTTGTGCATGGAGCTAATTTAGCTCTTCAGTGTAGGAGTGGGTGGAATATCCTTCTGAAGAGCGTAATTACTGTAGGACCGAGTACTCGGCTGGAGAGAACTGTGAGCTGTGTTACAACGGCAGTTAGCAATGTACTGACATGAATAGTCGCTTCAGGACAATGCAGTGAAAGAGTGCGGAGTTTTTCTGACACAAATCAGCGTGAATGTGCCGTATCATCCCATCCCAAATTGCTAAGGCTATGCTGTGTGAAAGGCGCAGTGGTGTACATGCTTGGGAAAAAGGCAGAAGGTTTTGGGTGCAGCATAGTTGTTCTGCGTTGTTTTACTTTTTCAGTCTAGACCACATCTCCTTAGCCCAGTTAAGGGCTTTTCTGTCCTGTTGTATTACTGTCGGGGGACCGACAGCTGGTGGACATCCTGTAGCAGTCACTTCTTGGTGTGATGGATCTTTCTTGCTGTTGTCTACAGCACAGGACTTTTAACAGTTCATTCACCTTTTTTTTTTTTAGCAGTGTCTTTTGATAGCACGATGAGAGAGAGGCATCTGTCCCTGCTGAATAATACTAGTGTTCATTCAGCTTCTTCAGAAATGTCACCTTTCTAGTGATAGAATGATCACCCTGTCAACTATTTTATATCAGTGTGGTACCCAGCTGCTGGAGAAAATACCAAAGACATCTCCATGGGCGCTCAGTATCCTGTTATGAGCTTAGGCTGGTGCTGTTTGCCTCCAAGGAAAGGATCTTCTCTCCTTTTCTAGTGGTAATATTGGTAGTTGATAGATCTCCGTTTTCAAAGAGTGGTCTATATCTATTTTCTTCTACAGAAAAGAGGGAAATTCACATATACGCTCTGGGACAGATCATATCTTTAGCAGACTGTCTGGTGGTCTGTCTACTTATAAGACACTGGCAATTATTACTTTCCTTTTCTGGGGTCTTCTGTCTAATGCTTTCAGGTGTTTTCCAAAAACGACGTCATTTAGCACCTTAAAACATTGCTGAAACACTGTAAGGAAACTGGGGCAAGAGAAATTGAAATCTGCTCTCTGCCTACACGCTACAGTTCTGCTGCTGCAGAGCTGGAGATGTCAGAAAGTGTTGGTCAAGAAAGCCTCGCTCTTTGCATGTGATGCTCCTCTGTCCTGAGGCTGTGTGACATATCCTTCCTTATCAAAAGGAATGCCACGGGGCATGCGGGATTTGAGCAGGGAGATGGAGTAGTTCTGCAGTACGCAGCTAGGTCTGGTGGCCAGCAACGTGAGTGATCTCTCTGAAAAGCTGTACTTAGGCTGTATTTCTGTGCCATACTTCTCCAGGAGTACTGCTAGAGGACTTGGAGATATATTTCAGGGCTCTCCTGCTATAAACTGAGCTTCTCTGTGATTTTTTGGAAGTGAACTAATGGCAAAAATCAGCCGTTCTCTTAGACACACAGGTGAGCGGGGGAAAGGCAGTGGAGTTCAGCAGTCGTAGTACTCAATTTACCCTGCTACATCCTCATGGAAACGGTGTAGAGGGTTCAACTCCATGTCAGTCTATGCAGATCTAAGCCAGCTGTGCTGCGATGCCATTTCTTCCTCTAACGCAGCCCAGGATGCTTTCCTTGCTCTGGCAGTGTTGCTCATTTTCCCGTCAGTAATTTAATTTGAAGCAGTTGATTTGGCCAAGTATTTTCTGCTTGCTCAGGTCCTTGAACTGTGTCGGTGTTGGCACAGGAGAGAGTGAGAGGGAAGGTACCGCAGGGAAGGAAAGGGAAGGTTTATCTTGGCAACTGCAGCTTTCATCACCCTAAGCTGCTTCTAAAACAAGGTGGGTTTTGCTTTTGCCCTCGGCACTGGTCTGAGTAAGCAAAACACTTACTAAAACGGTTTGTGATGTTAACAGCAGGAGCTTAGGAATGATGTCCAGTCATGAGCTCTGAATCTCTCCACGGTTGCGATGCTGTCTCTGACTTTTCAGCTAAATAAGTGTGTCCTAGAATAGGTAACCAAATCTTTTTTTGTTGAACCTTTGCATTTAAAGGTTGAATGAACTATTTGTTACACAGTTAATACTTGTAAAGTAAAATAAGATTCTTGGATGGGACGTGTTAGTGTTAACATGCCATAAATACTGGTTGAAATGTCAGAACAATATATGAAATTGCTGTTGCATTTGGGAAGTTCACCAGGTAATATTTTGAACCAAAATAGCCTTATTTTTCAGGAAGTGTCTCTACAGAAATCTAGTGGTTTAGTAGTTGTCCTCAAAATAATGTGCCTGACAGTCTTTCTAGTTCCTTTTAAGTGGACTTAAATGTGTGGAACTGATGCCCTTCGACTCCTGACTGGTTTGTCTCGTTAATGCTTGTCTCTCATTTAGCCGAGACAACGATGGTCATGGAAGTGTTTTGTCTGCAGCTTTTTAAAAATACAGTTTCAGTCAGTCTTGGATGTGTGAAGGAGGGAGAGAGAGCATTCTGCTCTGCAGGATGCTGATATTTAAAAATGGAATTTAGACAATTAAAGTAGGTCACCTGGCACTTCCCCCCACCTCCGTTTCTTATTCGAAGGGAACTCAGAGCATGCATTAAGAAATCCAGCGCAGTGAGTGTTACACCAGTCTCTTTTCTGCAAATACATACTACTACGAGCATGAGAATTTCCGTGAAAGTTTATAGTCCAGGAAGCATGTCTTTCTGAATCTAGGAAGTCTTTCTGAATCTAGGAAGTCTTTCTGAATCTAGGAAGTCTTTCTGAATCTAGGAAGTCTTTCTGAATCTAGGAAGTCTTTCTGAATCTAGGAAGGGATGAGTACAAGAAAGTACAAGAAAGACATGGAGCTGTTGGAGTGAGTCCAGAGGAGGCCATGAAGTTGATCCGAGGGCTGGAGCACCTTTCCTATGAGGACAGGCTGAGAGAGTTGGGGTTGTTCAGCCTGGAGAAGAGAAGGCTCCAGGGAGATCTAATTGTGGCTTTCCAGTACCTGAAGGGGCCCACAGGAAAGATGGTGAGGGACTGTTTATGAGGGAGTGTAGTGACAGGACCAGGGGTAGCGGGTTTAAGCTGAAGGAGGGTCGATTTAGATTAGATGTTAGAAAGAACTTCTTCTGTGTGAGGGTGGTGAGACCCTGGCAGAGGTTGCCCAGAGAAGCTGTGGCTGCCCCTGGCTCCCTGGCAGTGTCCAAGGCCAGGTTGGATGGGGCTTTGGGCAACCTGGGCTAGTGGAGGGTGTCCCTGCCCATGGCAGGGGGTTGGAACTAGATGGGCTTTGAGGTCCTTTCCAACCCAAACCAGTCTGTGATTCTATTCTATGATTCTATGACATTATTTTGACAGGAAAGGATGTCTTTACATTTTGATCTTGCCAAGAAGGTATGTACTGTCCCACCTCCCCTCGCTGTTAAAATGTTTTATAGATTTGTTCCAATTTGTTCTCCTTACGCTTTGCAACAGAAAGTAATTTTGTACCTTTCTTAAGCTCTTAAGAAGGTGCACCTGGAATTCAGGATGGTGGAAATGGCCTCGATAAAGGTGAAAAAATGTGTCAGGAAGTGCAGAGAGATTTCCTAAGTGTTGGGATGTATTATGCAGCTAGAAGGGGAAAGATCAAGATAGCAATGGCGTACTGTCCTCTTAAAAACAAAGAATCTGAGCTAGAAATGCACAAAATTTATCTGCTTTCTCTTTACATGGATGATTCTGGCTGAAGTGAAGTATGTTTAAAGCTAACTGAATTGCTTTGCTAGCAGGTACCTGGAAGAGGTCCAGAGCTGAGCCAGCCATGAACATTGGGTTATTGTCTTTGCCAGGAATGGTCATCGTTAACTGCACTGAGCTATATGAGCGTGGTGACGCAGCAGAAGGTTGTGCGACTACTACTGCGTTAACAGCTTTTGTTTCGAGAGTAATTTTTATCCCGGAGCTGTTGATCCAATGTATTTCATAAACACTAACATTTACTTTAAAGTTCAAAGAGATAAAGCCCTGCATAAAAATGAATTGTTTGAACAGTGTACATTCACTTGTGCAGTTTATTGCGGAAGAGGTCACCGAGCTTATGGTTTGGGAGATTTTAAAAAAGATTAGCTCATTTGATGAAATGTTTGCAGGTATGTGAGCAAGGAAAAAACCTCATCCTCTTCTGTCCATGCTGTAGAGCATCAAGCTGTTCCGTGCTTGAAGGGCTCTTAATTTCAAGTGGATTTTCCTTTTAAGAGTTGAGCATAGTCACAGTTTTAAAGGGGTTTTGGAGTTTATACCTAAATATTTCAGTAGCTAAATCCACGTGAGTTAAAAGCATATACTTAGATGGTCTCCTGAAGGAGGAAAAAGGTGTACAAATTCTTGTAAAGAACTCCATCAGTAAGTAATTTCAAAAAGCTGTTTAGCGTAGCTGTGAAAGTAGAAGTCAGCTCTGGTAGGTGTTAGGCTGAGAGAAAGTCTGCACTGAGGAAAAGGTTGGGTATACAGAATGGGGGAATGACATGTTCCCTGCTCCGATATTTGGCAGTTGGAATGAAACCTGTGCCGTTCGAATCCTGGGCCACTGTCAAATGCTTTCTAATTTATACAGTTGGAGCGCAGAGAATTTTTTTTTTGCAGCCTTTGTTCCAATAATGTCACTTGGAAACCTTTCTTTGGCGAGCTGAAAGTTTGCTGAGAAGGGCTAAGAAGGTTGTGAAGTGGCCGTCACGGCTGATGTGAAGTCTGTGTTTGAAATTGCCAGCAGGAATATGGGTGTTCTGAATAAAGTGTGCAAAATTTCCAGCCTCTGAATTGCTTGTTAGCCTTCCTCTTCTTGGAACTGTTAATTAATGGGATGATGTTGAAGAAATGGCAACTTGGCTGCAAATATGTGCAATATCTTTCATTTTAACCATTTCCCTAGATTCTTGAACAGTTTTGTTAAGTCAGATGTGCTTTTTTTCCCTGGTTACTATCAATGTCCGCTGCACTTTATTCCTGCTGTCAGGTAGAATTAGGAGAGACTACAAGTAGTTCATCAGCATTTGTAGACATGTTTTATAGTCCTATAAAACCACGTCTCTCTTGATGTGCTGAGCTTATTCACACATAGTCCCTGTGTGACTGGCTTTAAAGGCAGCGAGTCGTACTCTTACTAGCATCATAAAACTACTGTGAACGGGAAAAGGCCAAACGCTCATCATGTCCTCACTGCAAGACGTCTAATCTGACAGCAGTGCGTGAGGGATTCATGCAGGCAAATTCCCGCTAATGTTAGAGAGTAGCTGATATCCGAGGGAAATGTTTGGAAACTGTTTTGCTTAAAAGCCTTTCCGCTCCCATGCTGTGTACTTGTTGTGTTTACCATGCGTGACATTTACAAAATCCGTGAGGTAGAATCTTTTTTTTTTTTTTCTTTTTTTTTTCTTCTCCCTGAACTTTACCAGTTCTTGCCGTTTCTTTCCTGATAGGAATATCTCAACTTTGTTTTGGGGGCCTGCATGCTTTTTTTCCCCAGTAATTATTTGTGACATAAGAAACTACAGCATTTCATTATCAAAAATCCTTTCTAAAATTTCTCTTCCCATTATCTTGTTTTCCTTGTGTTTTGCTCAGACGGGCATGTTTGTAGGTGTGCCCCTGGCAATGAACTCCTAGGACCGAGGCCATGTGCGTCAAGAAGCTCAACCCTGCTTAGATAGGAACTGTCACAGTTGCATCTGTTATGTTCAGAAGAGGCTGCGAGGGTATTAATTTCTTCTTTTCTTTTCTCATTCATTCTGCAAGCCATGCTACTTGCCTGTTGTTGCTCCTCGTTCACTCACATGTGCGTCCCTTTACACCCCTTCCCCCATCTTTGTTCCTTCTTTCCCTTTCTTCGTCAACGCCACGCTCAGCCTTGCTCCAGGGCCCAAGCAAGAAGACAAGGTGCAGCTTTTATGGCCATGCCTATGTGAGGACCTAACACTGCAAGTGGGACAACTGTGTGTCCAGTGCTGGGCTCCCCAGTTCAAGACANTACCAGTCTGATTCTGTAACAGCTGCTCCTTAGCACTTGGGAAGGCAGCTGCAAGTCTGCGCACGTACGCTTAGAAGCTGTTGCTTCTGCAGCTCTGGACACATAGGCACCACTTTGAAATGTGTTGTGCATCACTAGTAGTACACATAAAACATTTTAGGAACATCTACTTCACAGCATGGTCCTCATCATCAAAGTGACTTAGTCATCTAATCTCACCAGGGTGATGTCATCCTGTATTTTACACAAGGGGGAGCTGATGTTTGAATGAGTGAAACAAACAGAAAGGTTTGGAAGTATTTCTGTTATTTCTGGTGTGCCTGGCTTGATACTGTAGAAGGAGGTTTTTATTGGTTTTAGTAAGAGTTTCTAAGATTTTGTTTGTTTGTTTCTCTTGACATTATGGATGCTCTGTGCCACTGAGAATCAGGACATGAATATGCAAAGCACCTAACAAAAATTGGAGATGACTCTTTTGCTGATGATCTGAAGGCTTCGATATTTTGTTTATTTTGTACTTTTTTTTATGGTTGTGTTGACCAGCTGCCTTTTGAAGTGGTTTTCTTTAGGAAGTCTGCAAATAGCTCTCAGTGTTTTTTGAGTAATGTGTCCCTGGGTTTATATATGCATCGGTCTTTCAATGGATAGTGCTGACTCTGGCTGTAGGTAGTGAAGACTTGAGTCTGAAGTGGCTGGGCTGAGATGCTTGAGGGTATGTACATGACTGGCAGGACGTGGTGAGGAAGTAGTTAAAAACAGAGAATCAACTTTAATATTTTTTTCTTAATTACTTCGTTTGCATTTATTCTTTGGCTTAAGCAATTTCAGCCAAAGCGCTCAGCTGTAGGAGAACATAGGCTATGCTTCTATCTGTAATGTGCAAGATGTATGTACGAACCACCAGCAAGTGGTTGATGATTCACCGGTGATCTCTGGACTGAGAGAGGCTGAAGAGCTTGCAGCCTGCCTGCTTTGCAGGAAATGACAAAATCCCAAATTACGTTGAGAACAAACAACTCCCCTCCGCCCTCAAAACCCTTCTGTTACGCTCAGCGGTGTTCTGAGAATGGCATCGTAAGTCAGCATTTTTTGACATCTAAACATGCATTTAAGAAAAAAAAAAAACCCATCCCAATTGACTTGTCAGAAATAAACTTGGGAGAAGCTGCTTTCTCTCTGTTCTGGTGGCTGAAATGGAAAATCTGAATTGCCCTTCGTACCTCTGTTCTGTCTTGCTTCTTTGTGGGAAGTGCCGATGTTGTGCACTTCAAAAGTGCGGATGCGCATAGACAGACTTCCAGTTGGGCTGATTTTTATTTCTCTCTTATAAATGTTCTGATTTCATTTTTTTCAAATGAATATAAAAGACTATTTAAAAAATCAGAACCAAAATAAAAAATGAATTTTGTTTCATGTAGTTAACAATCTAGTTTTATTTTTTGTTAGGTTTATGTGCTTTTAGACTCTTTGGAGAAGGTTTACTAATCAGTAACAGGTTTTAGCTCTCGATAGGTAAAGGTATGATGGGCCTGCTGATTGGACTCTTTTGTCATTTGCAACACCAAACATCAAGGTTTAAATGCAAAATATGCACTTCTCTGCCTTATTAAGTGGGATCCTAATTTGCATGATCGTTTAATGGGTATTACTCTAACCACGTAGCGTGTACATCTACGTGTTTTGACTGGCCAAGAGCCAGCAGTAGGTAATGGCAGTTCATGCAGGGATTTACATAAATTCCAAACAACTGTACAGCGTGTTTCTGCAAACCTCTTTTCCCTGGCAGGCTGCGCTCTGTGGAACTCCCAAGCCATATGTTTTCACCAAACACAACCACCAAAATAGGATTTAGAGACATCAGGAGAAAATGAGCTTGATGATACCAGAAGAGCCCAAATGCTGAACTTGTGGGAGCAAGAAAAGGGAATTGATTTAGTCAGTACTGCTTCATTTCAAGGTACATGATTATTTTAATTCTCAATTTGCCCTGTGCTGGCCAGTCTGGTATGCCGGAGCAAATGCAGAATGGGAGAAATAGGCCTGATGATTTCCTGATGTCAGGTTTGGTACGCCAAGGACCCCGTGGGTTTTCTAGTCTAACAGAGTAAAATTTCAATATTGAAATACGCATTCCCTCTGTTTACAGATTTAACTTTGAGAATTTTCTTCAAAAGCTGACCACTAGGAACCATTAAAGAGAAAGCTGAGAAACTTCTATAACCACCCCATTTTCCCAAAAGTGATAAAAATAATATTGGTGGCGCTTCAATTTTATGGCCATCCCATCTTCTGCCCATAGTAAATACCTCGCGTCTTTAAGGAGAAGCAACTGGAAAACATTTGTTTGTTTATTTATTTATTTGGTTATTTTTAATGAGATCTGCTTCTTACTTGTCTTTCCCTTCCCTCCTTTCTCAGTGGTCCTCATGTCTGGATGTGCAAACTGTAGAGAGATGGTGAATCTCGCATTGGTTTCATGTGCTGATTTGTTCTGTCGTCATCATCCGGCTTGAGCTTCCAAGCTTGACAAGCCTGCTCTTCAGTTCCACGTTATGAGATGAGTTTGCCATATTTATGGTTGATCAGTCAATGATCAAAGTTGGCAGGACTGGATGTTGAAGCTTCCTGTTGCGCGCAAGAAATACAAGTGGTGGTAGCCTGACGTAAGGCTGCTGGTACCTGGTGGTCTCTAGATAAGTCCTTTGTTGTTCTCTTCCCTGTTCTTTGAATATGGGTCTTCAGCAAAGCCCTATATATATTTTCGAATGTTGCAGGGTTGAAGATCCACTTGAGGAACAGGAAGGACCCATATCTATCAAAATACAGAATATAGATGCAAAAATAATGGCAGTATTTATTCTAGAACCCACATGTTAATTGTTGCTTATAAACAAATGACTGGAAAAGACGGTAACTGTGTCCATGCTAGGAACCATGGAAACCCATTTTCACCTGAGAAAAGGGGGAGATGAGGGAATTAGTTTAATTAAAATGGCCTGTATACAGCCGTTCTACTCTTAGTACGTAATTAAATGCCTTGTAAAGCTCTTTGGGATCCTCGTTTACTGGAAAA
Source organism: Aramus guarauna (assembly GCA_013400195.1). NCBI lineage: Eukaryota > Metazoa > Chordata > Aves > Gruiformes > Aramidae > Aramus > Aramus guarauna. The sequence goes on from VXBL01001348.1 coordinate 849,399, forward strand.
GGCCTAAGAAATGTATGATTGTTGGTGTACTCTTAGTGAAGCTGTGAGCTGGAAACTGATTAAAATAATAATAAAATGTGTTGCATTGTTAATTCATTCTTTCCAGTAATAAAAGCTGGACTCCCTCTGCTTTGCATTTGCTTGAAAAAACATCAAAGAGCAGCACTGGGAGAAGAGAATGAAAAATACATGTGGGCTTGGCTTAGATGCTGTGGTTTTGAGTGATGTGGTTTTGGTGCTTTTATTTACTGGAGCATTGCCTTTTATTTTTAGTATTACAGTGCAACGTAACATCACCGAACACTTCACATGGGTGAAAAGTTGTTTCCCAAAGCTTTTTGTGGTGGAAAACTTGGTGGTGATGCCTACAATTCCCAGTGTAGTAGTGGCTGTAAACTGCTGTAAAAATAACTCTGAAACTGTGCTCAACTCAGTACTTGTTTTTCTGTAGTTTTTATTGAGCCAACCTATCAATTTCTGTGATAGATGGGGTTTTCCAAAAGAGCCAAAGGCGTTTAGGATCTAACTCCCTTGGCAGTCCAGTGGGACTTGGACAACTAATTACTTTAGATTCTTTTGAAAATCCCTGATCTAATTTTGCATTATAATAACATGATTTTAAAGGAGGGTAAACCTCCAAGAAAAATAACGCTTTGTGTAACTTTTCAATTTTTTTTGTAATAGACAAGGGAACTGTTTGCCTGGCCTTGCTGGTGGCCAAGTCTCTTGTGTTAAAACTCCTTTGGAAGAGGCTCGGAGCAGGAGGTCATGCAGAAGGATGGAGGACGAAGGGCCGGTTACTCTTTTCCAAGGGCTGACCTACGGCCTTGTGCAACACCCAAGATGAAAGTGCAGACAGGACTCATGTCTGCTGCTTGGTAGATCCGTTCCCTTTGCAGAAAGGTTAATCGTGGCATTAATTTTCTCTCCTAAGCTTAAGCGGTTGGAAGTTGTTGCATATGACAGGGAGCATAACCCAAATCAGTTGCACCTCCTAGAGAGTCAGTAAATAGACAAATCTGAGTGGTCCCTTAAGCATAATATCAAGAATCTTTCATTTTTTACTCACAAAGGACGACAAAATAAACCAGTAGATTTACACATGATTAGGACACAATAAAAGGATGATCTCACTTTATTACAATGATTTGGTGTTATATTCCCTTGCTGTTTAATCAGCGTGTCACATGCCTGGTGCCCTGTTAGAAAAACTGCATTTCCCAGCCACGTTACCTGCCAAAGTGATAAATGATGGTGCCTTTGAATTGTTCTCTCCTGCTAACCTCTCTTGATAATTTGCCTTAATTCACGACGGTGTCTTTCCTTTAGAGCCCGTCTTGGTCCTAATGCGGAAAAATTAAGACGTTACCAAAGATCTGTCGACGTGATGACTGCAGTGGCGAGTGTTCTGAAAACTTTTGTAATCTCCCTGTAACAGTGCTGCTAATATCTCCCTGTTAGTACGTACAGATCCTTGCATTTGACTAGAGATTAAGCTAGTGATGTCCTTCAGTTTGTCTGCAGTGGGGTATTGGACACGCAAATCAACTCGTGCAATTCCAGCCATGGAAAGCAGCAGCGTATGGGTTTGTACCGGTACGTTCTTCCTCTTAAAACTGCGTTGTTTGTAGCTCTGCACTATTGTGTAAGACGAGCAGTTGTAGATTTCTTTCTTCTCACGTTAGCCATATTTTCACTCTGGAAGCTTCGGCTTCCTTCTGTGTCGCAAGGCAAATGTAGTTGGATAGCCTTTTGTAAAAGACATTTTTGTTTCCAGTGGGACAGGTGCCATGTTTTTGAGGCATTCACCTCAACAACATGTTGATTTTTCAGTGTCCTGCATGTCTTGCAGTTCTTTGGCGCTTAACATCCATTGCTTCAGCAAATAGAAGATCGGTTCTTAAGTACGTTTCAGATAATCTGCACTTTTGCCTTTACACTCAGAGGAACACTGAGCAAAATAAGGATTCCAGGGGATGGGACACTTGTATCAACAGTTAAATTGTGAAAATAAGTTTCAATACATGGTTAGTTTTTGATTCTGCCTTTGGTGTGGGGATAGGCCAAGGCCCTGGAAAACATCATGTTGCAGTCTAAATTTGAATATCCTTCTGCTTCAGCTTTGTAGTGGGAAGTAATACTGAAGGAGAGAGAGTTCTGTCACTAACTTCATGCTTGGTGTCACTCAAGACAGGACTGTTGTACCAGCAACTAGTTAGCGCCTTGCTTAAAGTAGAACTGTGGTTCTCTCTATGCTTATCCTAATTATTAATTTGTGGTTTTCAAATCTTAGTATCTCAGAGTTATGTGGAAAGATGAATAAAGCCTCTGCATCCCTGGGCGACAGGTACTTGAATGCATCTGAGTATACGTAGATCAGAAGATGCGATTTGTAGAAATTGGTACGGCAACTTAGAAGTCAGCCTTCCCTAATGGCAACCTGTTTGATTCCTTTAAATTCTCTGAGGTTGCAGGTTGTATAAAGCAGGTTAGAATTTGGTCCTTGTATTCCCCAATCCCACTTTCCTTTCTTAGCAATGATTCTTTCAGCGTAATGTTCTTTGGTTTAATATTCTTCAGAGGCTGAGTTTGAGAAATGTTCTTTGTTACTTATGCTTCATATCTACTGTTATGCCTGTATTCCCTTTATATATACTGTGTTCTCTGAAAACTAGCTAGATGTTAATCTGAAGTTTTGCATTGACAGGCTTAAATGTATTCTGTAGTCAAACACCAGCAGAAGCAAAATGATTTCCTAGTTCTTACAGTCCACCTAAACATGTATTGACATTGTCTGCAAAGTCATTTGAACGAAAATCCAAACATCAAATACCCGAGTGAAGGGATTCTGTGGGTGCAGATGAGAACGAGATTACGAGACTTATCTGCAAGGTCACAAAAATGTGTTCAGCCTTTTGAGAAGTCTTTATTGTAATGTTGAGTGGATCGTTCATTGTGTGCTGTAACTGGTGCTACACGTTCCCAACAGTTCAGCCTCCTGTGATTAGTGAGAAGCGCGAGCCTTGTATTTTCTGTTAGTGCTTTTTTAAGGCGAAGGGTTCAGGTTGAAGGTTTTGTTAAAGATTCTTCTCTTTTGCATTTAGTTTTGCTGTGAGATACATAATTAACAATTTCCTTAAAGATCGAGTTAAAGGTTCACTTATTAATTGATGGTATAGAAACACAGTCTCCTGCACAAGTTGTAATAGTTCTTCATGGTCTGTGTAAAATTATTGCACGATCTAGTAGGGACATGTTCTTTTGGATGCATAATATTGTGTTGTATTAATGATTCTGAGAGTTTTTGGCTTCATTCTGAAAGGTTGTGTAGGAGGAACATGAAACCCTTTAACATCTCTCAGCTGCAGCCCCCTCAGATCTGGAACTCGGTGTCTGCTAAAGGGGTCAGTTCTGGAAAACAAGACTAGTGCAGTGAGCAAATATGCTCAGGGTAGAGCAATACAGTTAACTTTGGGGAAAATTTATAAATTTAGATTTATTTTTTTTTCTCCTGACGGAGGAACAGACATTAGGATGTGGTTTTTGTAGCATAAACCAAAGACAAAACATACCTTTATGAGAAAAAGCAGATTGAGCTCAAGTTTAAAAGAGTCTAGAAGTAAAGAGCCATTAAATGGCCCTTATGACACAAGCTGCTTTGCAGGACGGACGGTCCAGAGCCAGGTTGAGATGAGCAGTTTTGGGTATTGGTCAGTCTGTTTGCTCAATATAACCCCAATTTATTGAAACCCAAATAACTTGTATCTACACACGTAACTGCTAAAGTTACGGGCAACCGTGTGCGTGTTTGGCAAGGGAAGAACGAGGGAGTGGGTGGTATTTAAGTGGGTTTTTTGTGCTTTTACTCTTAGAATAACCTCTCTAGTGCTGGATGGTTTAATCAGATGTATGTGTTACTGGTTTGCATCTCTTTCAGCTCAACGTAGAGGTAATTTAATAATAGCACGATTCTAATCCCAATTCTGTGAAACCCTCTGTAGTGGAGTGGGAGTGACGAAGCAAACTTTTTTGAAAAAATTATGTAAAATTTTTGCTATCTTGTGGACAAAAGATCTTTTGAAGAGCTCCTCTACTTCTCCGCTTTCCAGTTCCTTTCTGTGTTGAACAGGGCTCTTTCACGCCCCCAGCTTTCCTGTCATCGTGTGTCCATCCATTCCACCTGCTGAAAATGTCTTATCTCTTCACTGTAGTCCCAGCTAAGATATTGGAAAGGTAAAACTTCTTGATGGTGTGTAGAGGTTTTAAAATACCTTTATGAGCACAGAATTGAAAATTTAGGAGCTCAGCTTATTGTATGCCATTATCTACTTGAAAAGGCTCTATGTGGTATTGAAGGAGCTGCAGCAGCCCAGTGAAATTGCTTACATTGCACCGACAGTGTTTGCAGGGATTGTTGCTCCTTCTGAGCTTTGGAGTACCAAATTCAAGGTGTTTTGGGGTGTTGAGTCTGTGTGGCGCTAAGGAAGGAGAAAAAAAAAGCAATGGCTAGTCCATCCGAAGGGGAAAGATTGATGGTTTTGGGGTGAATGTGAACTTAATTAGATGTGCTGGGCTGCATTTGAGTTCAGAGTTGTCCTTTTCTGCCTTACTAGAGGGTCTAATGGTTGTGTTAAAATAATATCAGTCCCAGCACCTCAGTAAGATGCTGATGTTGCTGGCATTTATGCACCTGCTCAATTTGGTTTTGCGAGTAAGGCCAGCAAGGCTGCCTGGGAGACTTCACTTAAATTATGTGCTGGCTTAGCAGAATAAAGCTGACTTGGTGTTCTTTAATGAATCTGAAATGATTTCCACCAAGTATTTGCTGAAGCTCAGCTTATTTTTGCAATCTTGAAAATGGCTCATTAATTGACGGGAGACTGACTGTCCCTTTGGACAAAAGAAGTTAGGTCCAAATTACAGTTTCTCTTGAACAGAGCTGACTTTCTCATTTGATCACTCGTAGTAGCCCCAGGTAGTTGAATTTGTTTTAAAGGAGCCTTTGACTTTAAGACACTATTTTATTTTTTTTTTTTTTTTTCCTCATCTGCCTCATTTTGTCTCTGAATTATGAGTCACAGAATGGTTGAGGTTGGAGGGGACCTCTGGAGGTCATCTGGTCCAACCTCCCTCCTCAAGCAGGGCCACCCAGGGCCAGTTGCCCAGGACCACGTCCAGATGCTTCTGAATATCTCCAAGTGCGGAGACTCCACGACCTCCCTGGGCAACCTGTGCCAGTGCTCGGTCACCCTCACAGTGAAAAAGTGTTTCCTGATGTGCAGAGGGAACCTCCTGTGTGTCAGTTTGTGCCCATGGCCTCTGGCCCTGGCCACCGCTGAACAGAGCCTGGCTCCATCCTCTCTGCACCCTCCCTTCAAGTATTCACACACATTGGTAAGATCCCCCTTGAGCCTTCTCTTCTCCAGGCTGAGCAGTCCCAGCTCTCTCAGCCTTTCCTCATACGACAGATTCTCCAGACCCTTCATCATCTTCATGGCCCTTCACTGGACTCTCTCCAGTATGTCCATGTCCCTCTTGCACTGGGGAGCCCATCACCAGGCCCAGCACTCCAGGTGTGGCCTCCCTACCCACCCACAGTTTCTTCTCTACACCCAAACTTCTGGTTTCTTCTCCCTCAGCTTCTGAACCTGCCCATCCTTGGATTACGATCACCTTTGTTAGGTTAACGTGTTCATGCTTTTAGTGATTTTTACTGTCTGTTATATTCTGTACGTTGTATATTACTGTCGAGTAGGGTCATGCTGTAACTATAAATATTCATACAAGTTGTATATACCAGTGTACAGTGACAGGCAACTTGCTGTCATTGCTTTCTTGCAAAGAATGAGAAAATCTTGTATTTAAATCTTAAGGGTAAAGCCTGTAAATTGCCCGTTCCTCCAAGGCGTTAATCGGTGGGTTCAGACTCCTCTTGTCTGAAGAGGGACCTGCTGCAGCAGATAGCGTCTCAGGTTGGAGAACAGCATGAGTCATCCTGATTCTGCATTTGGTTTTCCGTACAACTTTGGACAAGTTGCTTGTGTGAAATACAGAGATAGTTTGCTTTATAATAATCCGTGCTAAACCGAAGGCTGTGAAAGGCAATGTAAAGGCTATTGTGCTATATGTTTAAATTCTCTGTTACATTATTTATACAGACCCTTTGTTTTCTTTTGGGGATTTGTTCCTGTAATATCCTTTCAGATCTTTATTCTCATATCGTCTGGTTGCTGAAACAAATAGCCATGTTATTTTTGAATGTCGGCTGGATGCAGAGGCTGTTCAGTAGCTGTGTTGTTGTTGTTGAGCTCACTTGTTTTCTTCATTCCCCAAACTCCTATCTTCCCTGAATTTACTCTTCTGATCCTTCCTTACTGCTGCATTATTGTCTGGAACACTTCCTATTGATTTTCTGTGTTGGTGGTGATTTCCTCTTCTGAACACAGTTGTGAAGAATTGAAAGTAATTTGGTCAGAGAAGATTTTGTGCTTCCTAAGATCTAGAGGACCATTTAAAATCTTTTCTGTAACCTGATTTGAAGAGGTTTGATACTCTTGTTTGTTGAGTTGTCATTTTATTAAGCTCACTTTGTGCATTCCTGTCTCTTTGGTAGACTTTGTTTTCAGAACAGCATGAAAAGCTGTTTTGTTTTTTTGTTTAGAAAAAAGTCTTTTACTATGAATTTAATTTAATATTCCATTTTAGGGTTCCTCTGCACACTACATACTGAAAGCAGAACAGCAAAAGATTCAATTTAGTCATTGTCTGATCAGTAAAACCTTCATGTGCAGATTTTAAGGGAAGAAGGAGCATTTTGACGTGGAGGGAGATTTATTTGCGAATATTGACCCACAAGTTCTGAGTTGCCGAGATAAGTGATTAATCCATGTGCCATAATCTATGACAATTTGAATGGGTTCTTGTTAAGCGTTTCATTCCTAGGGTAGAACTAATAGTTTAGAGATTATCTGTTATTATCTCGTGTTTGGACTGATAGAGCAGCAGTGGGGAAGAGGCTTCAAGGGTGCTGCTGGGTTTTTGTGTGTCTGAGATGTGCATGTATGGGGATATCGGTGTTGTCAGTGAGGTCTTGATCTACAATGTGTTGAGTACTTTGGCCCTAATCCAGAAAAGCAATTAGATGTATGGCTTGATTGGGGCCGTTCCCATGTTTTAAGTTACGTGTGTGCTTAAGTGCTTTGCTGGCTTACGGCCAGACTGCCCAGCACCTTGCAGGATGAAGACAATGTTTTTGTAATAAGCTAAGGTAGAACCTTTCTCAGAACGGGACTGGAGCTGATTTCCGTATCTTCACTGGGAAACAGCCCAGCCTGAATCTCCAAGGTTCAGAGTAGCTCAAGGGAGTTTTGTGTGTTTATTGAATATCTCCGTCACTTCTGGACTATGAGGATAATGAATAAAGTTGTCATTTATATTCTGCTATTTGTCAACTTGCAGATGGGGTGATCTGTGGATAACAGTTCATTATCTGTTTAACAAAATCTGTCATGTTGGGGATTAAAAATGTCATTCCTCAAAAAGTGAGGGGTTGGGTATACTAATGGAGCCAGGCACCTGTGTCAGCGCTATATTATTTCCATATGCGAATGGCTAACAACATTTTCTCCTATGCTTTCAGCGCTACCAGTATTAGTATGCAGTGAAAATGGGGAACTGATTTTGAAGACATGGGCATCTAATTGCTCCAGGAATTGGAGTGTTCTGTGTTGGCTTTTGATGAGGGTAACGCACCAGGCTGTCTGCACCGATGCATCGGGAAGCTCCCGCTGAAATTGAAATCCTGAACGGATTCCCAGGAAATCACAGTCCAACCCTAGACATGAGATAGCTTCTTTCTAATAAAATGTAAGACAAGACTACTCAGTGACCTAACCGATGAAGGGCACAGAGCAAAGGTTATTTTTGCTTTTTATTTTTTAGAGAGAGCAAGTGGTTTTGTTTTAAAGGTGAAAATGAATAATGGGCCCTATCAGCACGTATAACTTAAATATGTGATTTTAAAAAGATAGTAGGGCAGTGACGAAGAAAGCAGTGAATTTTAACATTTTCTCTGTTTCTTTACAAATGAAAATGTCTTCAAATATGTGATGGCTCTTCAGTCAGAGGTGGATGAACGGGATATTATGTGGATGCACCTAGTTGTCCTGATAATTCAAGAGGGACGATTTTCTTATCCGTATGAAAATTGGGTGATGATAGATGTCAAATATTTGTCTTCAGTAGTAAAGTAAATATTTGCTATCTAACTGTCCCCATCAGTGAACAAATCACTTGCAAACAACAACATATTGCAAGGAGGAGGATGCATGAAATTACATAAAAATTAAAGATGAAGCAACTGAATGAAAAATAGATACCAAATAAAACTAAAACCCAAGTTAAATAAAAATTAGGTGGTTGGATTCCCTTGTGATCGAGAAAACCAAATTACAGAGTGCGTTATGGAAAGGTGCTGAAATGACAAATGTCAGTGGAAATCTGTAAAGCTGTTTGCAGACTATGCCTGGAAGACAGACTTTTTGTAGGAGGTGGAGGAACATGCCTTTATATAAAGAATTCCTCTGTCTAGTGACATAAAAATTCAGAGTAGAGAGGACCACATATAGGGAGAAAAATACTATGCTGTAAAAATGGAAGTGTATTAGCAGGTTTTATTAGTCTGGATTGAGGACTGGAAATGGAGTGCAATTTTTTTTTATTTTTTTTTTTAGTATTATTTAAAAAGGTCAGAGACCAGCACTTTGTTAACAAACCTGTGGTGGCTGCCATCCTCCGTTTCTGATGTTTAAGTTGGGTAAGTGGAAGAGTCAGAACCTGTTGATGGAGACCTTGACTTTGACTGGTTCTTGTAATGGCCGGTTCAAGAGCCCACAACAGGAGGGAGGTGTTTTTTAGGTTAAATCTTGGATTCCTGTCTGATGTAATGTGCTGTGGCTGGTTCAAAATGACTACACTGAGCTGCCTAGTAGTAGTTTCTAGAGTATGATTATGTTAAGCATAGAGAGAAGCAGGCTGAGTATCAAATAATAAATGGACAGAAAAGGAGGTAAAGTAAAAGACTAAATTGCAAAGTCCTGAACAAGCAAAAGAAGCAAAACTCCTCGCTGGCTGCCGGTTTTCAGTTGTCCAGTCTTGGAATTATGTTCCTTTGAGCAGAAAGGAAAAAGCAAATAGATAAACAGTACGGCTGCCAAGGTTGGAGGTGTGTTTATTTGGTGCAAATATTAAAATTTAAAAATATTAACTATTAATATTAAAATTAAAATTTAGAAATCAAGTCTTAGGAAAGCTAATAAGCTGAAATTGTTTTTACAGTAGGCAGTAGGAGGGATATGAAGATGACTGTTGTGGATTTTAGGGATCAAATATATTTAATATATCTTTATAAGACTGTTAAAAGCAAGACACCTGCAGAAGACATCGTGGTTTTGTTGAATTGTACAAGATTATGTGTTAAAAAAAGAAAACATTACTGGAAAGCTAAATGATTTCTCTGAAACCAGTCTTTAGTTTTGAGAAGGAAGCTACCCGGAAACTCTTCTCTTCTGATGATAAAGATGTACGGGCAGAGCTAAAGGCTTTAGAAGGAACTTTGAAATTAATCTAAGCTCAAAGGCAGTATGTCAGAAGACTTTTTTAGGAAGGAGAAGTATGAACTCACTGAGATGCCAGAAAAGATAAGCAGCCTCTCCTTAAAGCCTCCAGCTGAGGATTGGAGGATAAGCAGAAATGTCTTATTAATGTGTGCACAAAATTCCACAAATTATTTATGTAGGGGCAAAATTAGCTCTTGTGAGTGGGTTTTTTTTGTTCTTGGCTTTTTGGTTTGGGCTTGTTTTTTTTTTTAATAGTTTACTTAGTGCACTTGCAAGGGGTAAAGAACTTTCCAACAAATCAAAGAAGCCAGTGGTTGAAATGCAGGGTTTTTTGTTTTGTTAGTTGTTTGGTTGGGTTTTTTTTGTTTTTTTTTAATTGATTAAAAAAACTGACCGGGAGACATAAAGTAACAATCAGTGAAAAATTATCAGAATGGAAAGAAGAAAGGTTAACTCTGTTTTTCGGATGACCCTCGTGGTGGTTATCAGGCTTATTAGTGTCTTCAAAAAGGTCTGGGCAGGAGGACGGCAAACGTTGACACCTGCCACAAAATCTTTTGAGTTATTTGGGACAAGAAGGGACTGATGAATCTGTGAGATATTTAAACAAGTTAGCAAGCATGCATTGAGGGGGAAAATAAAATTATTTTTTGAGCTTCCTGGGTTCTAAATTAGCCAAAGAACGGAAAGTGGGTGTCGTTTTTAGAAAGCTCAGTGGCAGCCTACTCTTAATGTACAAACTCTGGTCCAACTAGCTAAATGCTAGGGTACATATAGGATGGATATCAAATTAAGCTTTATATTGCCCTCATAGAAATGAACGCTGCAAGACTCATCTGTAGGTCTCTGCCCTGAATTGCCTCTGCTCATCTGGAGGGATATTGCAGAACAAGAAGAGATTAGGAGAGGTGCAGGGGTGATCATAGCGCACGTGCAAACTGTCACCTGAAGAGAGGTGGAAAAAGTTGGGCTTGCTAAGGAGAAGCGTGATTTTCTTCCTGCTCTTAGAACGTGAAACAAGGGTCTTCAGCACAGCTGAGAGGCAGATATTGGGTAAAAAATGGTAGGTTTTTTCACGCAAGTAAAGTTAAACCAAAGAATCGCTGCTTAAGTCAAAACTCATTCTGCTGAGGTCCATGATCTTCATAATTTATTATCTCTTTACAGATTTAACATTTATAACTAGAAATGGACTGCAGAATGTAGGCGCTTGGGTAGATCTTTGGTTATAAAGTATGTTGTAACAGTTGGTGTTTCCCACAAGCTTCTTATGGCAGATCTACACATAAAGGAAATGAATGAAACTCCTTGTTTGCTCTACCTGAAAAACGTCAAATTTAAATAGAGACATCAAATCCATGTGTTTTAGATGTTTCTCTGTGGGTTCCACTTTCTGTTGGCAGAGAATTTCCTCCAAGTCTGTACTAGCTGTCGTCGTACGCTCCCTCTTTCTGCAGTACCATAAATGAGTTCAAGTCTGAGGTAATCAATACTTTACTGAAAAGTTGGGCAAATCTGAAGAAAATACAGTGAAATCCAGAGGTGCAAAACTCATGTAACTCAACAACAACCCATTTTTAATGTTTGTTTTGCATACACCTTCTTTAATGCCACTTGACAGGCCCAAATTGAGTAAAGGTAGGTTGATGGGGACAAGGGGGAATATTGTCCTCTTTACAATCTCAATTCTGGGAGGTTACTACTGAATTAAGTGTTAGAGAAGTGGCCACAGTAAATCTGGACCATCTAGAGAAATAAAGACCATATCTTAAAGAAAAAAAAACAACCCTAAATGCAGAAAGCATGCTGAGAATAGGAAAAGTATCAGTTTAGATTTGATGTCATTTTTAGCCTTATTGCCCACAGGAGAGCCTTGCTTTTGTGTTGTCCAAGTTTTGTTCTCTAAAACCTGGAACCCCTTGATGATTCACATTTGACTGACAGATAAAAATTTAGCTTTGGGCATTTCTACAGGTTTGGTGTAGGTATTTGACCTGGTTAGTGCCGCTTCTGAGCGAAAGACATAATAAAGGATAATAAACCTATAGAAACCTACAGAAGAGAGTGGTAGTGTGAATGACCTCACCGTGGGAGACGCTTCAGCCAGAGCTTATGTTTTGTGATATACATGAGATGAATCAGTTGTGAGAACGGATGCCACGGAAAACCAGGCTTCTCACATGCCATCTGCTAAGCAGCAGAGAAAGAAATGAATTGTGTATTGTCAGAGAAGTGTAAGGATATGTCGTGCTGTTAACGAACGACAATGCGAGGAGCCTCAGATACAAATCCCAGGCAAAAACGTGTAGCAATTATGGGATAACTTTTTTCTTCAATTCAGTAGTTTCAAGGCAGATTATGTTTTACGACGTGAAAAGATACAGTGCTTCCAAAATTCACTGATTTATTCTTTCAGTATGTGCATGTATTTCTTCTTCCCCTTCTCCCCTTTCTTTGTTATGTACTGACTACAGATTCCTGTTCTACAAGGTCTAACCAAGGATTGAGTTGCAGCAAGACTTTATTGGGCTTTCTCAGCAGGTCTTGTCCATTTTCCCCTTCCCTTTGAGCTCTGCTGGATTTAACTGACGGTGTTAGAGGACTTGTAGTATTTTATTTTATCTCTGTTTTTTTTTTTCTTTTCCACCCCTAGCCTGTCCTAGGTCATCATTATTATTCTCCGTTCTGGTCCGTGAAAATCATAGCATAAGCAACACCTTCTCCAAGGAGAATAACATATTTCAAAAATCTCAGGAGATTCTAGAAAACCATAAAAAGTAAAATCTAGACACAGCCTTTTAAAAAAGGAGTTGGGGAAACAGGGGAGAACCCAGGGACTTTTAAAGCAGTTGTTTTAACTCTGACTTCTCAAAAAAAAAATGTAGAGACCCGTAAACTGTCTAAATAATATACCAAATCAGAGGAAGAATTACTGTTGCTGTGTGCCATGCATAAGGTGTCAACTGATTTAATTTCATTCCGAGAGCTGGTGGTAGGGATTATGGAGGAGGGAGGAGCAGTGGGTGGCCTATGTCCTTGCGACAGTAAGCCTTCTCCTGGCGTTTCAGATGCTTTTTCTCAGAACTGCCTTGGAGAACTACGGTCTAGAAAAAAACTGTAATGAGGTGGGGTAAACAACTGGCTGGAAAAGGAGAGGTTATGAAGGGTTTGCTATTAAGGAATTTATCTAATGGCTCTTTAGAGGGCTCTGTCTGGGGCTTGGTACTGTTCAATATTTTTGTTAATGCCTTGAATAACGCAGCAGAGTATCGTGAAATGTGTGAATACCATGCTGGGAGGTGGGGCTTGGAAGCATATTGGAGAATGTGATTAGAATTTGTAAGATCTTATAAACTAAATTTTAAAGGTATGCATTTGGCTATTTCTGTGTATGGATGTGATGAGTTGGGTATGTCTCATCTTTGGCCGAGGAGCTGTATGGTCATGGGGTCACAAATGGTATGTGAATCAATGTCACAAAAAAAAAATAATAAAATTGGTAGTCAAGTATTGCCCTGCTGTGTACCAAAGGAGTGTGGCCTGCAGGATGTCTGGAAATAATCCTGTCCTAGTCCTTGTTGAAAAGATTTCAGGTGTGGTCCTATGTCCTCTTTGACTATGATCTCAAGGAAGAAGCCAAAGAATAGGGGGTGGAATTCAGAGGAGATCAACCAGCATGATCAGAGATTTAGGAAAAAAATGGCTTGAGTTAAAAAGGAACAATCCATTTACTTAGAGATAAGAAGACTGAGGGGTGGAGGGAGGCCTTTGCTTTCAAATACATCAAGAGGGTTGAAAAGAGGAGGGGAATCACGTGTCTTCCAGGATATGGTTGGATAGGAAGTACTGAGCTTAAAGACTGACCGGGGAGACTTGAACATTTCTTGTCTTTATGTCTCACCTAACGGCTAGTGTATGTAAGCAGTGAATGATTTAGGGATGTTATATTGTTGTTGTGTAGCATCCTTAAAAACTTCCAAGCATCTGTCAGGCATGACAACATAACTGGTTCTTTGGAGCACAGGGATGGACGGTGATCTCTTGAGGTCTCTTCCAATTTTCTGTGATTCCAGAAAAATCACTGGGGTTATCAGCCTGCCGTCCACAATGATGGATGAAATGCTAGAGACCCAGTCCACCAGCTCACCGGTTATCAAAGCTTTGAAACTCTGCCTGTTTGATTTTAGCTGCCTTGCAAGTTGGGATTTGGAAGAACAAGACATTGCAATTAAATGTAGAATTAATGAAAGGGGGGAGGGTATGCGTTGCATTTAACTTCACACTTTTGATTTAAGTGCCAGAATTAAAATCATCAGCTCCCTGTGTGGTCTCCTTATTTGTAAGAATTCAAGTGACATTAAAATTGGATTAGTAATGAGCTTTTGGTTGAAGGACCAATATTAAAATCAAGGGAATCTAAAGGAGGAGGGAGGGGGAGTGGTGGTTTCCTTGTGAAGTCTTCGTTGGCAGTGGCGAACTGTGTGTGTGTTTATATGGATGTGCACGCATCTTCCTCCTCTTAAAAGCTTTATCCTGATTTCAGCCGTGTACCACAATCTTCCTTGCTTTGATTTGTAAATTATTTATACTCGCACTGTGATGCATTTAAACTTGTTGAAAATAAAGGTATATGTTAGCCCTCCATTTATGACTGATAGGATCAGGGGGAAAAGCAGCAGGCTAATGGAAGGGAATAAGGAAGCACTTGGGAGCTGCTGGCTCACACTTGACAGTGATTTGTACGTCTGTAGGTTTTAAAGTGCACAGTGTATTTTAAAATGTGCCTGTTGCCTTTTCTTTGTTTGACTGTGACCTACTCTCACCCACCATCGTACCCGGGGAGGGATTGCAGCTGTAGGGGTAACGGTGGTCCTGGATTTTTGTGCCCTTTCTTGCAGCCACGTTACAGAAGCATCTATTCTCAATGCCATTTGTTTTTGCATTTCAGTAATATTAAGAGACTCCAGCAAAGATCAGACTCTTAGTATACTTGACACTGAGCAGCTATTCAGCAAAAACTCTCTGTTAAATGTTGCTCGAGACAAAGAATGTGAGTTGAGAAAGAGAAGAAACAAAGGTTGTGCTGCAAACTGATACGTGAGCTGAAAATACGCTCTGGATCTCTCTGGTTCCTGGTCCAGTAGCTTTGTTCCATTCTGCGTGGTCTCTTCGGATCCTCCCTGTTTTATCAGTTGTCAATAAACGTGACAAAATCTCCCTGCCATGTTGTCCAGCTGAGTAACGTAACTTCTTCCATCCTCCCCCTCTCTTTTCTATCAATTTCTGTGGACTCTTGTTTTTTTTTTCACTTGTTTTCTTTTTGGTTTTGCTTGTGAAGAAATGCTTTTCACTACATGCTGTGCACACTAAAAGGGGGAGGGAGAACTCTTTAAGCAACAGCTTTTTTTTTTATCCATTGAAGATAGATTGGTGTCACACCTCAATAAATAGGTAACTCTCATCGCTGCCAACATTGTTAGGTTGCAGAAGACTACAGACTCCCTTGTGAGTCACAAATGTCTTAAAAAAACCCTCACAAGGAATTATCTGAAACGGAGACAAGTTAATGCAGGTTACATCTATTCGTTTCTTCTCACTCTTCTTCATGGTTAGAAACCATGCAGTACTTTTAACATACACACAGATAACTTTGGGGTTTTTTTTAATGTACCGTGGCATAACTGGACACATAGACCTATCTACGATGGCATTGCTGAGCCAGGTTTGCATGTCTGACTGCAGTCGTGTGCCGTGAAGGATGGGCTTTGCAGATCAGAAGGGACTAGATCGAAACAGGTAGGTAGTCCTTGCATCAGCTGAGTTGAATTTGAGAGTCCTCTGCTTGGTTTTTTTGTAGTGTTACAGGGAATGCAGGAAGGTTGTTTTAATTGCTGTGGTCGCAGGAAGTGGTGGCCGATGTCTCTGCAGCGTCCTGAGTAAACAAATACGCTTTTAGTCGCTGAAATTTAGGAACAGGAGGGAATTGGTGCAGAGGGTTTGGTGGAATCTCAGAGGACGGAATTTGCCGTGGTAGTGGCAGCTTTTCTTTTGAGAAAGCCAGCACTTAAATGGTTGCAAAATTGGCAGAGCGCTGAAATTTATGTTGCAGCCATCTGCTTTATCCTGGCTCCACCCAGTGGCATTACCCTGCCAGTTTCACACGCGTCGCAAGGAATTCTGCGGGAACCTGGGATTTGATGTCCGTACGGGATTTAGTATTGGCTTTTTTTTAAGGGTTGAGGTGCTGCACCAATGCACTCTGCCTTTTTGCTCCAGTCCCAGACAGGGTAGTTTTGTGTTTGGATTTCTCTGCCCTGATCCCTGTCTTTGATGCCGTTGAACACCATGCACCGGTAAAATGAATATTCAGAGAGGTTGAGGCCAGAGCTGGAATCTGAATTCAAATTTCCAGCCCTCTGGACTGGATTGCTTGCTGACCTGATACATTACACTGGTTTTCTTTCATTTTTCAAAACAAACAAAGCAAATCTCCACCTCTGTTGTGCAATTGCAGTGCAACCAAAGATTATCATTAAAAATTGACTATATGGCAGTAGCCTCAGGATGTTCACATGAGCTGGAATCTCAGTAGAGAGGACCCGGCTCTGGGATTCCTGCTGGGGAAAATATGGATGAATTCACATCCTGCATCTCAAAGAATGAAGGAGAGATTTTGCAGTAAGGTAGTAAAAGGCTGGACAGAGAAGTTACGGTGCTGTTCAGGAGGGGCTCCTCTCTGAGCAACAGTGCCGGTATATTGTTTGCTTTAGATCCTATAAAAATACAAAATGTGGGTTTTTTGTTGTTGGGTTTTTGTTTTTTTTTTTCTATCAGGCTCTTAGCTTTAAAATGGATTCCTGTTGCTATTTCATTTACACTTCCTTTTGGCAATCTAAAGAAATGTTTTTACTGAAGGAAACAATGACGTGCATGATTGGTTTGGATATTGGAAAATAGTGATTCCAGAAGCACTTACACTTTTCTGAGGAAACAAAAAGCGATGGTTGCAGGTCTTGCTGGCGAAATTTTATCTAAAATAATTTGAACGCTTGCCAAATCGAATGTGTTTCGACAGGGTGCAGAGTATTCTCAGTGCTAAGAAGTACTTCAGAAATTAAGCTGGGGGTTCAGCACTTTCCAACCAGAGGCCTCGGGTGGGATTGCAGGTGAGTTGTCCTGATGCGCGGCTGTCCGCAGAGCCCTTGTCGGAGCCTTGGATGACGCTATCTGTCAGGATCGCAGAAAAAGCAGAGCTCAGCTGGCATTGCTGTTCGTGCGCTCGCAGCCCCCGCGCCACGTCCCAGCGAGGGCCCGTGGCACTTTCTGGGGTGCTACTCGCTGATCTAACTGGAGGGTCAGGTCTGTGGGTGCCAGAAGGTGTCGGGGAAGAAGCTGTAGTGTGATAGTGGCCTTTGCACATACTGGTTTGAAGTCTGATGCTTTGTTAAAAACAGCTTTTGTTGAGCCGAGAGCCTTTCGGACTGGCTTTATAGGAAGGGTCTGTCTTTTCCTTCCCTGTTCCAGGCTTCGTTCTGCTAATCAGTTATCTTTTTTACCTGCCACTTATACAGGAGGAAAGACAGTATCTACCAGGAAATCGAAAGCCCCTTGTTTTCTCCCTGCCCATTCCTCATCCCCGCATAGGAATGAACTTCATTGTTCCTACTGTATCCCTTTAAAGTGTGGAGTAAGAAATGTCTTCAAGGTCACAGTCCTCCTTGAAACTAATGATGGTGTTTTTCCTAATCCCATTACAAGGTCCCTAGTATCATTAGATGCAAGCGTTACTGTTTAGCTTCATTTGATAAGCTGATGAAAGGGGGAGGAAAAAGGCTCCCTGATGCAGAAAGGCATTCAAGTATCTACTGTAATGGAACATGTTCGGAAATGTTATAATCTGCTTAATGTCGGGATTTTGGTGGCCTGGTGCTGTACCTTTTGTAGAGCAGCATAAAAGGCAATAGGGAGAGCAATCCTGACGGGTACTTTGAAAGGCTGGAATGGCTCATGCGCAAGAGCTTTGAACAATTTGAATTTTTTATTGTTTTTTTTCCCCCAGGCCTGAAAATGGGAATCTTGTCTATGCTATGAGCTCCCCCCTCTGGCATCAGGATATTTGCAATAACATCGAAGACCCTGACGTGTTATAGAAATATATATTTCTGGAATAAGGTTAGGGGCCCTTTTTCTTGCTGAAGTGTGATATTAAGCCTCCAAACCCAGACTGCTGACAGCACTGCGCTGCTACGCACTTCCATCTGTTTGGGAATGGGAGGAATATAAAACCATACTTATTGTAAGTTTGACAAAGCGGGTCTCTAGTTCTGATGTCATTTCAAAGATGTCAGCGGCCTTATAAGCTGGGCTTGAAATGGTGGCTGCTGGGTTGATGTCAAAGGGGAACGTGCCCTTTTATCAACGTCTTGGAGTCACTAGGCTTCTTCCTACAGAAGGCTACGTTTGCTGCCCTCGTATTTAGCTGCTCTTTTGTATAAACCCTTCACGCAACTAATTTTATGGGCCGCTTCTCTCTGTTAGGTGCTTTGCCTCTGGGCCACTGTTGTAGGTTTAGATGTGGTTGGATCTTCAAGGAATTTGGTCAATTAGAAAACGCCAACGTGTGTTTAAAGAGTCAAGGAACCATTTTTTGTTACTCTGGTGCTTGTTAACAGGGCTGTTTGGTGCTGCCTTCCTATTAAGACAGTCTGAAAGGTGTGAGATCTGGAAGTCTTCAAGTTATTTCTGATAAGTGCAAGAGATTACATATGAATTTACAAAGCGTAGGCTTTTTAAAATGCGACGTCATAGCTGTTCCTGTGAGATCTCTTTAAAAGCCTTTTATATATAATAAAGGAACAATGCTGGGTTTAACTATAGCAGACATCCTTTTTTTTAATCTACTTTTATTCCTTTGCGTGCCTGACGCTAGTTGGTAAATCACTTCTGTGGGTAATGCCTCCTATTACAGCAGCGTATTACGAAGAGGTAGGTGGAAGTTTCCTTGCTCATTCTCTGTTTTTCAAGTCACTGCGATGAAGTTTTTAATTGATCGGAAAGAAGATGAAGCAACTAGTGGCTCTACAGTTCTGTTTCTCACTTTAATTAACTTTCATTGTTCCTTACACCATTTCTTTCCCACTATTTGATACTGCTTGAAGGCAGAGTCTGTCTCTGTAGCTTCCACTGCTAAATTTCTTTCACACTCTGGGTTGTAATTATAATAGTCACCTCCACTGTACGTGTTTTTTTTCTTGCCTCATTTTTCTCTCCCATGCAGCACTGCTGCAGTGGGCTAGCAGTTGCTATAGCTGCTATATAGCTTACTGGAAAAATATATTTTCCTAGGACTGTAGTTTGTCATTTAAAAAAAAAAAAAAAATCAGACTTGAAATACAGTTTTAAATATTAATTCTGCAGCTCTGTGTCTAGTTATACAAATACTCAGATCCTTCCAGTTGTTAAGAATCAACATGCGTGACAGTATCTGAAGATGTATGCTAATTTGTTTGCCATATAGTCAAATTACTGTGTATGTGGAAGAGAAGGGTCAGTTTGTCTGGCAGCTGATCCCCGTGTCTGTATGACCCAAGGCAAAGGTCTCTGGTCCTGAAGTCCCTTAGTCAGTCCCTAAGGTAATCCCAGGTGCAGGTGCTGTTCACTCAGATTAGGATTTGAACGCCAAGTTGTGTGAAACACTTCTTATTTTGCAATGTTTTGGCATAAAGTATCATATCACAGATCCCGCTTAGGTCTGTTTGTGACTGCTATACAAGCCTCTATGCAAGTGCAAGAAAATTTATGTATCCCTGCAAATGAGTTGAAACTGGAGACTGGAATCCTAGTTAATTGGAATAAATCACAGTTTTCAAATGAGGCTCGGACTTTTGTCTGACTCATGTGTTCAGTTTTTATATTTGTTGTAATGAATCTGTAGGATACGAATATGAGAGATTAATTACCAGCAGCAGCATGAGAGGTTGAAGCACAAGGCTTGAACTGCTCAGTTGATGTGAATGTCCTCGGTAGCTCAAGGTTCAAGTTCAGGAGCAGAAAGCAGCATGCCTGGATGCTCTCAAGTAGTATTTGACACCAAAACACAGAATCATAGAATCATTTAGGTTGGAGAAGACCATTAGGATCCTCAAGTCCAACCAAGTTAACCTAACACTGCCAAGTCCAACCACTAAACCAGGTCCCTAAGCACCACATCTAAACATCTTTTAAATACCTCCAGGGATAGTGACTCTACCACTTCCCTGGGGAGGCTGTTCCAGGGCTTGACAACCCCTTTGGTGAAGAAATTTTTCCTAATATCCAATCTAAACTTCCCCTGGAGCAACTTGAGGCCATTTCCTCTTGTCCTGTTGCTTGTTACCTGGGAGAAGAGACCAACCCCTGCCTGGCTACACCCTCCTGTCAGGTAGTTGTAGGGAGCGATCAGGTCTCCCTTCAGCCTCCTTATCTCCAGNCAAGCAGACCAACACTCCTGCCCAACTTGGTATTGTGTGGCAACTTACTGAGGGTGCACTCGATCCCCTCCTCCAGATGATTGATAAAGACATCAAAGAGAACTGGCCCCAGTACTGAGCTCTGAGGAACACCACTCGTGACCGGCCGCCAACTGGATTTCACTCCCTTCACCACAACTCTTTGGGCCCAGCCATCCAGCTGGTTTTTGACCCAGCAAAGAGCACGCCCATCCAAGCCATGAGCAGCGAGTTTCTTCAGGAGAATGCTGTGTGAAAGACTGTCAAACTTTCCTAAAGTCCAGGTAGACAACATCCACGAGCAGCTCAGAGGACGCTGTACAGATGTACTAAATTTACTCCCGATGAAGAAGTTTTTATACTTTTGACTGCTGATAATTGATGGGCTGTACCCTCAAGGGAAATAGATCTCTGCGAGTCAGATTTATGAGGACCATTATGTTTATTTGGCAGCATGACGCTTGTTACAGGGATAAACTGAGCGAACGGGAGAAAAGCTGACACATTGAAAAATGTTGTATCCTATTTCTCAACTGGAATCCTGCAGTTTTAGAGCCATAAAACTTTTCTTCTTGTTGTTCAGGGCAAGTGACTTGGAGAACTTGAATTTGTTGGTGAGCTGAGGATTGGGAGACATACAGGTGTTTCTTCAGGAAAGAATCCCAAGGCATTTTTGTTCTTCTGTGCTGTAGGGATAGTGCACGTTTTTGTCAAGTGCCTGATTAAGTTTGACATTTGAAAATAGAACTTCACGCAGAAATAAGTACTGTACTTCTGAGTATTTAATTAAGATGTTTAGTTCCTGTCAAGGCTGGTAGTTTCTCTTTCCTGTTAAGGGCAATGCGTCTTCAACTGCTGAAATTTCAGAAACCTGTACTTAACCTTTAATCGTCATTCCATTTACATAGAAATCTGATTAACAACTTTTAAAGTTCAGGAGCTGCAAGTAAATGCAATTAAAGCCCTTTTGGAGTCTGTTATTAAGAGCTGGCATTTAATGAAGACTGAGGGCACACTACTGTTACCATCTACACTATAGCAGGATGTCTTAAGCAATTAGTTGAAGGCATGAAATACATGAAGTGTGCTGTATAATCCATGAGTTAACATGGTTGGTATTTAAACAGCATGCTGCCTTTTCCTCCTTTTGCTGCTGCTGTATTGTATGTGCCAGTTTGAGTAGCAGAAGCTCAGATCAGTTGGGTTAAGCGCAGCTCCGTTTCTCCTGTGCAGTAGAATTGCACATTTTTTTCCCTGAGACAGAGGATGCCCTGAAAGGTAGGTGTATAAGCAAGTGCTAAATATGAGCAAATATATCCTCTTTCTTTGTGATTTAAAAATGTTTGGCTTAACTTCAGTTCTAAACAGGTTTCTAACAGTATCCTCCCCACCTCCAAAATGCGCAGAACCAGTGATGCTTAGCTAAATTATAATTGCAGAGCAGAAATCTGCTCTCAATTACCTGTCCAACTCTTACACTCCTCCTTGACCTTTTTATATGCTACATGAACAAAAGAAAGTCCAGTCAAACTGAAAGACAGCGGGTTTTAATCTTGCAGGAAAATACTTTCTTTTGTGCCATCTATGAAGCGGGTGGTAATTACGCCTTTCTGATGAAGTTCATTGCTTTTTGGTCCATTTTAGAATGTCATGGGCCTAGTTATCTATCCTATGGATCATACTGGACCATATGTATTTTACAAGTTATCATCAGTCATGGGCAGGGTGTCCCTGCCTATGGCAGGCAGTTGGAACTAGATGATCCTTAAGGTCCCTTCCAACCCAAACCAGTCTGTGATTGTATTGATTCTA
This sequence comes from Aramus guarauna, assembly GCA_013400195.1. Classification (NCBI taxonomy): domain Eukaryota; kingdom Metazoa; phylum Chordata; class Aves; order Gruiformes; family Aramidae; genus Aramus; species Aramus guarauna. The sequence goes on from VXBL01001348.1 coordinate 871,315, forward strand.
TGTATCATATCCGAAGCACCAGGTATAGACAGACATGTATCTGTGTATATGAGTATAGATATATAAAGAAATATATGCATGTATCTACGCACATATACACGCACATATATTTCTGTATAGTCATCAAACAGTCCTAGCAATTACAAGTTACTGCCCAGAGGCCAATTGGGTTTGCTTGTCAAAAATTGCAAAAAGGATTTAGTTTTTGTTCCAAAGCACCGTGCAACATTCAACCAACCCCCTCCAAGCCGTGTAAATCCCACCATTTCCAGTTGTCGTCATGCAGATGAAACGCTTAACTATAAATACGCATCCGAACGTGGATTTTCTTTGCAGGAAATGAATAATCCCAGCTGACTCCCCCTGCCACCCACTTTCATTCTGGGTTGGGTTTTTTTTTTGTGTTTTGGTTTGGTGATAAGGGCCTTGAGAGAAAGCGGCCTTGCTGCTTGGATCATTTCTGCAAGCATAATCTGTATTTGCAGAACAGCTGACGTGCCTGGAGAAAATTAAATGCTGTCCATTTGTTTTATGACCTGGTTATTCAAGTTGGCTGTTGGTAGCTTAAATAAATTTGTCATCAGTATTTGTTCCTTTCTTATTAAAATAAATAAATAAAGCAGCAGAGCTACTGGGAAGGTTAATGGTAGAATCCCAGACTGGTTTGGGTTGGAAGGGACCTCAAAGCCCATCTAGTTCCAACCCCCTGCCATGGGCAGGGACACCCTCCACTAGCCCAGGTTGCCCAAAGCCCCATCCAACCTGGCCTTGAACACTGCCAGGGAGCCAGGGGCAGCCACAGCTTCTCTGGGCACCCTGGGCCAGGGCCTCAGCACCCTCCCAGGTGTAATATCTAATCTATTTGTAATATCTAATCTAAATCTCCCCTCCTTCAGCTTAAGGCCATTCCCCCTTGTCCGATTGCTACACTCCCTGATAAATGGGGCCTCTCCAAGTTGGAAAAAAAACCCAAAAAAGACAGCCCAGCTTCAGTTCTCTTTTATGAAGGACGGATGACTAAATTTCAGTGAAAATATCTTAAAACTTTATGCATCGCTAAACTGGAGATGGCCTTCATTGTGTGCCTTTGTGTAAGCTGGTACAGGATTGTTGTTTATATGGATATTAAATGCACTAAAGTTAGAAAGCAAGTGCAAAGCCCCCCTTGAGGACTTGGAAAAGACGCAGCACTCTTTTTTGGTGTCACGTGTCTGCTCACGTCTTGCAGAAGGTGAAGTTACCTGCTGTAGTCCCTCAGCAGCTTCTTTCAGCTGCTTATTTTTTGAGCCACGGGTATAAGTTAAGATGAAACTTCTAATATTGATGTGACACAGGGGAGTGGAGTAAAGTTAGCGACGGTAAGAGGCCTTGTATCGTGTGTGTGTGTGTGTGTGTCGTGGTAAGACCCAATCTCTCATGCTCACAACCGCTGAGAACGTAAACGCATGCAGACCTCACCCTGTGCGAGTCAGTGACGTGTCTCGCACCAGGGTTTCCCTTAAAATCTGTTCCAGTGGATGATGATGTGTCACAGGGGTGCTGATACATCAGAGGGTTAATTTTTTTGCAAAAAATGACGCTATTTAAATCCTTATGCTGGGTATTTGTTACTAAACCAAAGTCCCTTGCTTGATAGATGTGTTAGCTCTCGTGGCAGCTTGCATAAGGAGTGGGAAAAAGAAGCGAATCCTGGCTCGTTCGAGGAACCCGCGACTTGATGTGGACGGCTGCGACACGCCTAACAGTTTCTCCTTTTGCTGTGCCCTCATATTTGTGTGTACGTCTCAAGTGACTTCAGCACGTCCGTACACCAAGTGGAATCAGAGCCTGTGGTACTGAGGTTGTAAAGTCCACGCACGTGTTATCCGAAGCTGGTGAAATAAAAAGGTTCTGGTTTTAAGCTCTCTGAAGCAATCCAAGCAGGTGTAGGATTCGTTGCCAATTAAACCAGCTTTTAAGAAGTTGTGTTTTTAAAGTAGTTATAAGGTTTGTTCCCTCCTTCCCTTCCTCCCTGGAGGTAGATGCACATTCACAGGTCCGCAGTAATAGTTGCGCTAATTGACAATTAGCATTGATAATGAGTGTAGTAGCACCGGTAGTGATAGTATTATCTAAATAGTTCTAGGGTTATTTTTTACTTTTTCCCAAAAATGAACAACAAAAGGAATTCTTGCTTCTTGTACAAGAATGGAATTGGGTGATGCCTTGAGATAATTAATTCCGGAAGGGGTTTTTATTATTATGTTTCAGTTAAATTAATTTCATGGGCAATAAGAGGATTAGATAAAGCAGGTTGTGCAGCATTAAACAGTATTCGCGGCACCTAAAATTGGTTTTGTTCTTTCAGACTTACCTTATTGCGTTGTCCTTTGTCATCTTCGCCATGTGTGTACTCGGCCCCTGCTCTCGACATGGTACAACTTACACAGAAAGCTCAGTGCTGTCAGAATTCAATTAACTGTTACTTTTTCTGTTGTTGTTGTTAAATTCCACAATTACTGCAGCGTTTTAATTATTAAGAATTTTGATACAGCAAATTACTGGGTAATTAGCTATAGACTACTTTCTCGCAGAGAGTGCCACTGCTTTTCTTGCCTTATTCTGGCACTTTGCTGGTAGTTACCTCCCATCTCCAGAGCTTCACGAACGCCGCTGCATTTCATGTGTTTATGAAGAAGTAAGTGCTTGTCACAGTAGTGCATCCTACTTCAACTCCCAGCCTTTTTTTTTTTTTTTTTTTCTTTTTTTTTTCCCCCCCCCGGTTTTTTTACAATNTTTTTTTTCCCCCCCAGGATTTATTAGCAGTTGCTTTCATTGCCCCTGAAATCATCTCTAGCTGGATATCATCATCTCTCAGAATGTTTTGCCTTTCCTTAACGCACGCGCCGTGGTTTGCTGTCTCCGGGCGTCCCCCTTGAACTAAGGGATGTAGGGTAATTTGAATCTGCTGTTCTGTTTTTAACCAACTTTCCTTGTTGAAATCCCATTAGGAAATCTATCTTGTGCTTTGTAGTCTCAGCTTCTGGTTCCTCCTGCTAGATCTAACTCAAATGTAACTCCCGAGCTTTCGCAGGGGCCGATGCAGCTCAGGAGGAGTCCGTAGTACCTCAGCGCAGCTGAAATGCCAACGTTTCTGCAGCTGCCCAGTGTGTCAGAGCAATAAGCTGGAAATAAATCTTGTTTTCAATTGCCAGTACTGCATAGCAAAACGCTAGACGCATTCTCGGATGCTGAGCGCGTTATTTCTGGGGGGATTTTTACTTTTAAAGTTTCCTCAAAGTACAAGTCAGGTAACCTTCCTTTGTAGTTTCATGCCCAGCAGTTGCCAAAGATGGGCCTGGGTGAGAAGATTCCACTAGCCCAAACCCCTTCCCCAAACACGAACGTTACCAGTAGCTGGTTTTATTTCCTGTAGCAACTCAAAAGGGTCCCTGAAGGTGCTGTGTAGCAGTAGTGCTTTGAACACTAATGGTTCCTTCGTGCACGAGCCCGAGAGCGGGCGCTGAATGGTCTGGTGGTTTTATTAACATCCTCAGATTATAAGGAGCTGTTGTCATCTTCTCATCTGACCTCCGCGTAAAACAAGCCATGGTACTTTCTTGAATTAATTCCAATTTGAAAGAGGGCATATGCTTTAGAAAAGCATCCAGTCTTGACTGGGGGGAAAAAAAAAAAAAATCAGTGACAGACAATACAGTGTAACCTTTGATGTAAGTGGTTAATTATGCTCTGGAAATGAATGTCTACCCTTGGTCAAAGCCTGTCCAACTTCAACTTTCCATCCTTTGGATTTTTTTAAAAAATTCATTAGCGAAGGTTTTGGGGTTTTGGTTTTTTTTTTTTTTCTTTTTTTCATCAGTTCTGTGCCCTCCGTGTTGCATGCTTGCAGACTGATCCAGTAACCTCTTAGCCTTTTCTTCGCTAAGCTAACAAGACTGAGCTCACGGCTTCTCGGTGTTTTGCTGTAAGTCGTGCCTTCCAGCCTTTTAATAACTTCCAGGCTGCTTTTGTGCACCCTTCCACCCTCTTTTCCCCTATTTCTTTGTTTATGAGTGCCAGGGTTTCATTCAGCATTCCAGACGTGAGACCAACACAGGGCGATGCTGTAAACTTTTACTTCTGGCAAAGCTCTCTGTTTTATATAGATATTTCGAATTAGCTAATACCCACCATCACGGTGGGACCTTCTCTGCTTTGATTATCTTCGATATTCCCAAATTTGCTGGAGTCACAGCTTTACACAGTAATCCTATAGATCATGACTTCCATTTTTCCCCCCTAGGTGTAGAGATTTAACTCTGCTGACATTGAAATTCTTGTAGTAGATCAATTATATTATGAAAAATAGAAATGATTACAAAGAAAAGAATATTATTCTGTTAATGCTGTGTTCACTTTGTTACTTACCATTTTCCCCCAAAAACATTATAATTTACAAACTTTCTGTAGTCATTATTTTCATAGGAATTTGAAATGGGTAAAGTTCTGGTCCATTCAGTCCAGAAAGGGGTTGCTGCAGCCACTATTGTATATGCATTCATTGATTAAGCTTCCTCTAATTACAATTGTTTTAAAAATGAAGATGGCCAAACTTAGATTGGAAATTAAAAAATATCTATCCAACAAAAGGGAAGTGTTCTGCAGTAGTCTTGTATTTCCTTTGGAATTCAGAGAACAAAGGAAAAGAGGGCTTAACGTTTCTGGGACCTTATAAAATCCAGCATCAGCGGTTTCCTCATTTCTAGTTATACATTAAGGATCTTGTCACGTGCCTGCCTGTTTTTCTTTCAGATACTGTGTTGACTTTTAGCGTTTTGGTTTTTGTCAGATCCTTGGTGGAAATATAACCATATCTCTCTCCTTATTTAGAGATAAATTTGTCATCGTCACAAGAATACTGGTTAGCCAAGATCTGTGTTCTGTAAGTCCATGTTGCTGGACGTGAATTCTATTATTCTCCCTTAATTCTTTTTTAACAGAGTCTTCTATCATCTGTTCTGTGATTTTTGTCCCTGATCAATATGAAGTGGAGAGGCCAGTAATTACCTGGTCATCCCATTTACCCTTGCAAAATTCATGGGATGGTGTTAGTTTTCATTTGATTTTTCTGGACCCCCCAAATAGATGAAGGCATAATCGGTGTTGATAGTGTAGAGTTTGAAACCGTCATGATTTTCTGATGGAGCAAACTGTTCATGCCGCAGCATCCATCTTAATTCAGAGCGTGTGAGGATGTGAAATACCATTTACAGCTTTTAATGGATGGCGTAGAGCTTATTCAGAGCTCAGGCCTCATATCTAAACCCTCACAAGAGGTACAAATAATGAATTAATTCAGCCGCCGCCCTGTGGCCAGGCATGTTTTATTGTCCGTGCTCTGTTCAGAGGTCACTCTTGAGCACGAGAAGACATAACAACTTACGCAACTTCTCTTGGGGCTCAGCCAAAGAATGAAAATGTGGATCTGGAGAGTCGCAGCAAGCGCAAGCAGCAGTCAGACACAGAAGCAAATTTGTTCTTGCCCCCTTGCAGTTCAGAAAGGCAGCGTAGTGCAAGTGTTATCTGACCAACGTGATAGACGGGCTACGCGTACCGATACGACCTTTCGAAATTCCAGAATTTAATTAAGCCTCCAAATCCATAAATATAGCTTTGTTAATAAAACATTTTGATATTAATTTTCATTTCCAAAGAGCAGTTGGAGAAAGAGTGCTTTGTTCTCTTTCTTTATGTAGGACTTTGTTTGACGTTGATGTAAATGTACTACGTGGCCGGCAGAATTCAACCACCGAACAGAAAGTCAAAAGTCCTTATTACAGATGAATGGGACGTTGCAAACTTTACCGTCACTCATAAATCTTGCTGTACGTCCATGTGATTAACGTCTAACAAGGTTTTTGATTGATGGCTTAGCAACTACTAATCAGGTGTTATGGGACCAAATCATGAAATCCCTTACTTCGTTGGCCAAGGCGAGCTCCTGTTCGCTTAGATAGGCAGGAAAATGTCTGGGTTTTCTTTTCTTTTAAGTGGGTTTTAAAGTTTTAACTTGCTCTAGCTTTTAATAAGTACACGGCCAGGCCACGACTTCTAACATTGAAATATGATACTTATTAAAATCTTCTACTAGGACTATGAGAGCAGAACAACTGGATAACTTGAACTGTCTAGACGTAGGGAATAAATTGAGGCCGACGGCGTCGAGTGAAGGCCATGCGTTTCACAACGCAATTAGAAACGAAAACTTCACGCTATTTTTTTCAGGCAAATAGCCGGCAAGATTTTCAGACTGGCCCACACGTTAAGCGTATTGCTTCAAAATTACAAGGGTTTTAATCTTCATGCTGCAGTTACAAGCCAAATGTACTGTATGTTGCAGATCTCTCCTGTCTTCACTTCTCTCCCGCTTGGCTGTGTATTGTAACTGCTCAGCCATGCTTACGCTTAATTACTGCTTTCTGAAGAATTTGGGTAACTGTTGAATACAGGGCACTGGAGCAGAAAGAGCTTTGATCTGTCTAACACGCTTTCTGCTATGCCTGGATTTTATAACTTAAAGATGAACTTGGAGAATAGTTATCAAAACTGGCGATTTTCACTGCTTTTAGAGCTTTTGACTCTTTTCCGAGCCTTGCGTCTAACCGTCTTGCCCTGCCTATCTAGTAATACCATAAATTAACAGTTTTCTCTTCTTTTGCCTAATCTGTGGCGTTTTCAGAACTGTTCCGATTGTCTAACCGCAAACTCATCTTTTATTTCTCTATTTCACTTTTGAGCCAACAGAGCTAATTCATTATGTTCCTAGCTCAAACCTCTATTGACTTATTGTAATCTTGGAGCCAAGTACTATATTCCACGCTTTACATTTCCTAGTCCTGGATGTAAAGTGACACTAGAGTCGTGGAATCCATTATAAATAGGTTTCATCCATAATGGGAGAACAAATTGCTAAGTGTTTTTCTTTTTTTCTTTTTTTTTTCAACTTGATTAAGTTTGAGGGTTTAATTACATTTTTGTGGCAATTTTAGGGTTGTTAAGTAGAGAAGATGAAATGCAAATACGCGAATACAAACGGATTTGGTAAATTACTGTTAAAAATTAGCGCAATGATTGTTTTTACTCTTAACAATAAGCATACCTTTTAAAACCTTGCACTCAGGTAAAGTTTTAATTGAGATGTTTTAGGAGTCGAAGTTTCTTTGTGTATTTTTTTTTTTCCCCAAGCTGTCCTGAATTGTTTCTAATTAGGAGCATGATACCATTTGCCTAGATATTTATTCGTCTGTAATTTGTTTAAACTTAGACAGCACAGCACTGATGTATTCCTTTCATTACAGACAACTCTCTTTGATGGGCTTTGACTAGCTAATTATTAAAATGGAACACATTACTAATAGCCTCCGAGTAGGTAGAGTTTTCTGAAAATAAATTGAGACTTTCTGAATGTACTGACAAAAGTTAATTTTCAAGGGGTTTCTTTCCATCTTCAGACAGAAGGAAATGAAAAGCGAATGACTTGGAATCTCTTTCTGCTTGTGTAACGTGGAATCGCTTAAATAGCATCAAATATTGGGGCGCTGCTCAGGGCTGCGAGGGTTTCACAAAGGGGACCCTGGTCTCAAAAAGGGACCCCCAACCCCTGACTGAGTGCGCTGGGCTAGAGGAAAATCAATCCTAAATTACGTTGGCAGAACTGGTGGCTGTGAGAATTTGTATTTTTAATGCTAAAAGAAGCATGTTTGGTTTGGGAGCTATTAAAGGGCAATTTTTTCAGCATTCTCAGGATATTTTCCAACAGCATACGTGACCTGCAGCGCATGTACCCTAAGACACGCGTGGATGTTTTATATTTCTACATACAAATATGTAGAAAATATATAGGCAGACATATGTGTCTATAAAACCTGCTTTTGTAACTGAACAGATCAATATTGCTAACCTTTATGTTTCTAAGAGCTGTGGTATGTAATCAGTCTGAAAAGGCCAGACAACAACCACCCACCATCTCCCTGTTGCTGATAGAATCAGTTTTGGGAGCAGTGGGGACTTGTTGCACGATACCTTTGGTACCCTCAGGGTTTTGCAGCAGTTGAGTTGGTCACGTAACGTAAAACGAGCTTTTACCAAATTAGTGACAGTGGCATACAAGTGACTAGGATCACATTTCTGAAAATAAAGCTAGGTTTCTGGTAATGAGAATTTTTGAGATTTTTATTAATTTTTCCAATCCTACAGAGTACCTAAAGATCCTAGACATTCAAGTTACGTTATAACGCCGTTTTTATTTTGAATGCTGAGTATCCCCTTCCTTCTGTTCGCAGATGCTGCTGACAGAGTATCTGGATATGAAGAACACCCGCACGGCCTCGGAGCCGTCTACCCAGCTTAGCTACGCCAGCTCTGGGAGAGAATTTGCAGCGTTCTTCGCAAAGAAGAAACCGCAAAGACCTAAAACCCCTTTGTTCAAGTAAGTGCTTGGACGATGTTAAAGCTGTGCCTAAGCCATCTCTGGTCCCTCAAGTACTGCACAACACTGGCTGCTAATCGCAGTTTCACGGTGTGAGAGGACTATAAGTTTTGAGATGGAGATTTAATGCCCAAAGCTAAAGCATCGGTAAAATCTCTGTTACGGATTCATCACTGGTTTTTAAAGTGTAGTTCTTTCCAAGGCTCATCTCGGGACTGGGATCCCATTATACAAGCTGCCGCAAAGCATGCAGCGATACATGACGCCTATCTTTGTCCACGATAAATTCAGGACCTGTTAGAGAGAGAGATAAAGGGAACTGGACAAAGAGAATTAAGATAACTGTATAATTACTAGATAGACTAAGCGGTTAATCCTATCACTAAGTCCTTGAATTCAGAGTTCAGAGTGGAAAGAATTAAGCGGTTGAGAGGAGGATGTAAGAGAGGGGATGAGAGGCTAGGTGACCAAGGGAAGGATTTGGGGGAACAAATTTGATGTGCAAGAATAAGAAATGAGGAGGAGTGGTTGGTGAGCAGTACTGGTAGGAGAGGAGAGATGGTCTTGTTATTACACCTGGGTTCAGGGGAGCTGTGCTGAATTTCCGTCTCTTCCCATCACTGCATGTGCTGGTCATTCTCTTTGGCCTCTTAAGGATTTTGGGGGATACCAAAACGTGCTGTTTTGGAAGCGGGTGCTCTGCCAAAGTTCAAAGATCACAGCTTCTTCAGCTCTGCCAGCATAACTGCGTGAGTGGCTGCTCCCTGGCCCAGTACTGCCAAAATAATCCTTTGATTTTTTTTTCATTTTTTTTTTTCCTTAATAATGAGATTGTTCAGAAACAGTTGGTGAAGGAACGAGCAAGTTTCATGGTAGATTCAAGGGAAGGGCAGAGTGGAGCTGTGGTGGGGAGCACCAGCAGCTCGAGGCATTAACCTTTTAACCGTGCTCAGCTGCAGCAGGAGCAATGTGTCTGATGGGTCCTCAGCACCCCTCTGCACCCTGCTGATGCAGGGCTTGGGCCATCAGTCTTTCACCACCCGTCCGAGTAGAGCTTAGCCTCACGATGTTTTGCTCGCCGGAGTTGAGAGGGTCCAAGGTTAAAAATATCTAGCGGAATATTTGCTGGGGGAGAAGCGATTGGAAGTGAGCTGGTGTTTTCACCCCTTATTTTGCTGGAGATGGGGATCCATGAAGTCTGGGTGTGTTTTTTTTTAATAAAGAACACCTCATTTGTGATTGGAGGTAGATTATATGGTGGGGAGATTATGCAGGAGCTTCAGTAATGGGAAAGACTGAGAGTAATCCACTGTTTCGGTAAGTGGGAGGGGATCTTTGTGTTCTGCATCCTCTTTACAGATGGTTGATTTGGTTTTTTTTTGTTTTGGTTTGGGTTTTTGGGGTGGTTTTTTCAGCTAAAACTTTTTCTTGATTATCCAGAACTCCCTGTGCTTTGCCCCGTGGGTGTGTGTGTCTGGTGGCTGTATCTCGTTGTATCAAAGGCCCCAGTTAGAAACTGAAATCTTCTGCACTGCCTTCTCTCCCTCTCACAGGATGAGCTGTCTGTGTAATCCTCTTGTTATTAAAGGTTAACTGTTGCCTGGAGGATTTCAGAGGTGCCTCTTGTCCCTGTCAGCCCGCAGTTATTCCTCCCCCATCCTTTTTTTTTTTACCATTCCCATGGCTGTTGGGCTTGAGAATTACCCTCTTTGAATTTACTCTGGCTAGCAGATGAATGTTGGAGCAAAATGGGGCTGCTCACCTTTTCATATTGTGTCTGTTCTTGGGTGTACTTGAGCCATTGAAGTTTGAGGAATGAGGATGCTCTGTTTCACCTACAGCAGTTTAAGGCTGTAAATTAGTTTGTCAGCAGAGAGTGAAGGTGGGTATAATGGTTTAAAGCGAAGGTGCGTAACCTCATAGGAGCAGGATGTCTCTTACCACTCGTGGTCTTGTCACCAAGTTATAACTGGCACCACAGTGACAGCAGCACTTATTGGGATCTCTTATTTGGTTATCTGTCTTCTGTCAGCTGTCACTATATCTATGGAAATCTCCATTGAAATGGAATTTCTCAGTCCACTGAGGAATGTACATGTTTGATGGAGTGTTATTCTTGTCTCCTCTCCCATCTTCAGTGCTTTTCGTGCCAGGCTGCAAGGCTCTTTTTCTTGCCTTTCCATTAGCTCCGTCCAAATTAGAGGAGCCTTCCACATGTCACCAGGATATCTGCATTTAATTCCGCACTTCAGAGGTCTCTTAGGGCAGGGCTCCACCTCGCGTTTTACTCGGAGACGGATGCAGGTGTTTGTGCCGTACCCTGTGATAGCTTGCTGTGTAAGCTAATTTTATAAATACTAAGTATTTTTGCTATTTGCATGTTCTAGCAATAGTGGGAAGAATGAGGACTCCTCAATTGTGTCCTGCTGTCTGGAAATCAGTAGCTAGTATTTGGAAGAGACTTTGAATCAGTGTTTCCCTATCTTTAAAATGGGTTTAATTTAAAAAAAAAAA
>VXBL01001348.1:886801-906770 GCA_013400195.1 Aramus guarauna
AAAAAAAAAAAAAAAAAGAACTTTTATAAGTTTGGCTCCTGCCAACTTTTTGAAATAAGAATTTAATTTAAATAGCCTTCAAATGTGTGAAGATCAGAGTGATGCTTTGTCATTAACCTCTTTCATTTGGACTGAAATAGTGCAGTGCATAAGGCACACATTACCCTCAGTGGGAGAAGGGGACCTGCTGTAAGTGATTTAGAGATGGAAGGATTAATTCTTGTGTCTTATTCCACTGAAATTGGAGGAGGAAGACTTAGGCCGGGTATTTTTCTTGTTTTTCCCTTGAAGTTGGACACACAAGTTGTTTGACAGTTGTCATTAAACATGGGGGGGCGGGGGTGAAGCAAGTACAGAACTGAAATATCTCCTTCTAGACTAACGTAGATGTGGTGCCCCAGGTTGTTGTCAGAAGTACAATGTCAGAGGTGGTTTCCTCTGTACAAAACAAGTAATGATCATCATTAAGCTTCTTATTTCATATTTTTTTTCCCCAAGAGCCTGCCATGGCCATGTGCTGGCTGGGGAAATTACGTTTTCCTTGTTGATGCCCTCCTACCATTTATCAAATACGATGTTCTTTTTATAGACTGTCTTAAATAACGCGAGTATATTTTAAAAACAAGTTTATTCCATGAGCAACTGGATGACTGAAGCCTTGTCCGTCTCAGATGTGTCTCCTTTTCTCCCTTAACACCCTTCCTTCATTAGCCACGCATCTCACCATGTCCCTAAACCTGCTTCATCCCCCTCGCTCCTCTCTTCCCGGCCCCCACCAGTGCTTGCCTCTGTCCCTGAACCACCCGCTAAGCAAAAACCAGCATCTACCACGGCTGGATCGAGCGAAGTACGTACCGAGCAGCCCTGTGGAAGCAAACGTGCAGGTTGCTGCCTGGCTGGTAGGTCCAACAGCACGAAGAGGTAACACGTTCTCACTGCGGCTTTTCCTTCCGTGGAAGCAGACGTTTTATCCTGCTTTTGTCTGCATGGTTGTCTGTTTTCACAAAACCGCTAAGGATTTACTGCTTTTAAGATCTATGCCTCTGCCACGTTTGGTAGAAATTGGCTCATCAGCTCAATTGTTGTGAGGATGGGACAGCCAGCTGGACAGATAGAAGATCAGATAACTCTTACTTTCATCGGAAACTAGGTTAAAACGTTGCTGTATTTCACCGCAGAAGAGTTGCTTGTCGCTGACTGGTGGAATGAATCCCATGCGTGCACCTTATTTCACTCCACTGCTGTCTTCAATTACCAACGATTTCTTGGGAACAAAAGAAAAAATGTGGTTTCTTGCCGTTGAGGGAGGTCAAGGACTGCAGGAGGGGACAGTAGATGGTAGGAAGGTGTCACTAGGGCTGCACAGTAAGGCAGGAGACAGTTGACAGGCGTCTTGAGGTTCTTTTCATTAACTTGGACATAAGTGGTATCTGGAAAACAAGGTTTCAAGCAAGAATAAAGACCGCTACTGTTCCTGGATAGTATCGGTGCATGTCTGGATTTCTGATTGCGTATTCTGGTAGTGCTTTTTAAAAGCACTAACTCGAGTTTTAATTTTGCTGTACTGAGCACGGTACATCCGTGATTTGTTGTGTTAGTTTTCCCGTGATCTAGCAGCCTTCACCAGCACGGTTGCCTTGCACGAGCGCCTTGAAGTCTGTCTTCCAGGGGTTTACACGTCTACATCTTGTGGGGCTGAGGCAACGGGGCAGTGGCTGGAGCTGCATTCTGCAGGTACCGGTCAATTAAAACAATTATAAAAAAAATAAATAAATGCAAGCCAACAACAGAAGTGAAAGGAGCCCAAACTGAAAATGAAAAGCTCAGCGGACAATAATCTTTCTTTCAGAAAGTGTCTGATCTGAGCTGGTGATCTTCCTTCCTTGTGGATCCTCGTGAGCGCGGGATTCAGGGCTAGGGGAGCTCCGGGGACACGAGATGTCTCGCACCGTGCTGCTCGCTGTGGGCTGATAATTTCTGGCACGGTATTACTTTGTCAAAGGTGGTGTAGTTTATAGGCTCCTTCTAGATACCTCGGGTATTGTTTCAGAGTCCTGTGGCCATAGGGAATTAATTCGTGGAGCTCTATACTGTGCTCACGGTAGCCGTGCCCTCGGTTTAGTTTATCAGGAGAAATGGGAAAAGATGGTTTTATAGAATGTAAAAATCTGAAGAGCCTCGAGGGTGCTGATCAGCATGGAAAACAGCATCCGGCTTCGCCGTTATCTGTGCGCGTGCAGGCCCTGGTAGTTCGTATGAAGGTCGTCAGCTTTGCTGGTGGTGTACATCTGGGCTGGTTTTAAGAATGAAATGGGAAGTGCTCCTGAGCAGCTGCTGTTCCCATGGATGTTAATGAACTCCGCAGCTGCTCAGCACCTCTTAAAATTTAGGCTCGTTATTTCATTCACCCTAGAAGCTCGGCGCACTTCAGCATTAATTAAACTTCTCAATGTCTTTGCGGATTGGGATTTTATTTGGGTTGTAGCTGCGCAAGCTGTGGTATGCGATGCATCGTCCCGGGAAGGACGGCGGGACCAGAATTGGAGTCAGAATGCCAGGGTCACCTTTCAATCTTTTGTTAAATTGGGCTGGTTTGGGTCTAAATAGTTAGGGCATGAATGTATATTTGTATAAATGGTGCCTTAGGCACGCTCGACACAGCCGTGCCTCGACTGAGGTGACTTTGCAACCCTGTGGTTGCTGCTGTGCCCAGGCGTGTGCGTGGCCGTGGGAGCTCGGAGGACGCTGCCGTGCAGAGCCCCTCGAGGAACCGCTGCCTGCCTTTTGTGCTGTGTGAGAGGACTGAAAATATTCTTGTGTTGTCATTGTGCCTTTGGGTTTCTTCTTTTCATTTGTTTTAGGGTTTGGGGGTTGGGTTTTTTGGGTTTTTTTTGAGAAATTATGTGGTCTCTGATCCTCCTGCGTGGGTATCTTGCAGATGAGTTTGTGCTCTTATTGTCGCTGGAAGGTAGGGCAGTGCTGGTTGTGCAAGCAAGGCAGAAAAAAGTTAAGTGAATTCACAAGAAAGTCCTTAATAGATCAAAGAATGAAGTTCATGCCCCAAAGCAGTGTACCACCGCATTTTGTGTGCTGAAGTGAAATTTCTGTATTTCTTTACAAAGTTATTTAAGCAGTTTCAGTCCAGAACATCCCTGTGATGCAGTACACTTTTTAAAAAAAATGTATAAATTCCTTTTGCTTCATTTTTCTTAAGGTTTAGTTTCTCGGAGGTCATTTTAAATACCCAAGACTCTTGCATAGTTACTTTTTTTTCTTGGTGGGAGTTTTAAACTCCAAAATAAAAATCTAATGCAAGAGTCTTTTGTTGATTCTAAATACCCAACACTCAGATATCTCAAATCTGATAGCGTGGCCAGTAGTTCAGCTATATATATATATCTCACGTATAGGATTTCCTTTTTGCCAGCTACAGTGGGCAATATTATCTTTCTTACCTGAATGTCTCTTCATCTCGGCTGTGTGTTCATCTCCTGGGTTGCAGTGGATGTCAGCAGAAGTTTGGACGTTGGCTGAATGGCTCAGGCATAACTGTTTGCGCTGAGAATTAAGCGATTTCCAGAAGTTTAAAGGATCGAGCGTGGTCCCAGTGAGTCAGTAGGACTACGAAACTAAAGGTGTCTCATGTCCAGCTCTGGGAAAGGATGGCAAATCTGGCTGTGAAACAAAGGTCTATTGTAATGAGACTGTAGATACTGGATTATTTAATTATTTTTTTTTAACCTTATTTCTTATAAGTAGACCCTGCGAGGAATTTTTTCTTGTTGGTCAGGAGATAAATAGAAAGCACCAAACATCCTTATGATACAAAACTCACCGGTATGCTGTTCATCCATTCTCGGTCCAAGCCGGCAAATTTCTTGCCATAAGGTTTTAAGTAATTAAGGAAATCAAAGAGAAACTCTGCTAATTAAGATTTTGACGCCAAGAAATAGCAGCGGAGGCAAATGGTATCTGATGTGACAAGGGCACAATGTAAGGCCAGGTCCGAGGAAAATGCAGTTATTTGTAGGTGCCTTGTTCCATTTGGATTCACCAGAGGGCTGCCGGAGGGAGCCAGCTGCGTTCGCTGGTGACAAAAACGAATCTTGACATTTTGGCTAATGAAAATTCGGTTCAGCACCTTTTAGAGATGTGTATGATAATATGTTGTCAGTCAGAGGCAATGAGCGGGGGGGGGGAAGCAATATAATTCTTGTCTGGTTAAAGGCGACGTTGTGACAAGTTGGACGGTCCCGGTTCAAAATACCCTTTAGAAAAAGCTGGGGAATAACCAGCTGAAGAATCAGCAAGTTGGTTATGCTAAGGAGGGGGAAACGGTTTGATGGGATGAACCTCCTGTCACCCAGCTGCTTTTGTCTCCCCGTGATGCGCGGGATCACAGTTTGCTTTGAGCTTGGGGAGGGGAGGAGAGGGGAGAGACTGGCTTTTTTTGTGGTTTGACAGTATTAATGCAATCATCTAGTTCAGACCTTGTAAGCCCACTTATTATTTCCTCTGCGTGTGTTTTTTCTGGTTTAGCGGATTAGCAGCGCTGTCTCTTCAAAGGCTATCCAATCAAGAAGGGGTTATTAAAACCGGGGCGCTTTATGACTGAGAATTAATTAGAGCAGCATTTTCATGCAAAACATCCAATTTTTTGATTAGCAATGGAGCAGGGCCGCAATTAACACTCTAGGAAGCTTAAATTTCCAGCATTTTGATTCTCAGGAAATGAGATTATCAAACTGGGGTCAGGCACTTGACAGCAAAAGGGGGATTATGTGTAAGAAAATAATTTGTTTCTTGATTTTGCCTCCGAGATTGTTATTAAAGCTACGGCAAATTCAGAGGGAGGCAAAAAGAGGAGGGAGATACCTAAAAATGGAAGCAGGAGAGATCCTTTGCTTTGTTAGTGCCCTCCTCGCTGTGCAAAGAGCTTTCCTCATCCCGGCGTTAGCGCGAGCACGCTTTGCATTTGATTTACAGCAACAGGTTTTCGCTGCGTTTGTGGGGTTAGTCCGCCCTTTCCGATCGATGCATTTTGAGACTCCTGCAGTGATTTGGTTTTTTTTTTATTTTTTTTTTTAAATACTCAAAATGTTTGTATCCAGGGGAAGAAGACAATGCAATCGTTTTAATAGACACATCACTTTGTCTCAGTTCCTTTAAGCGAGGATGTGGCACGCGCGTGTGTTAGGTTTTTTTTTTTGTTGTTTTTTTTTTTATCCGTTGCTGCTGTCTGAGGATGTGGATTACTGGTTATGAAAGGCTGACCTTGGCCGCCAGCCGTCGGGGTCTGTGACGAAGAAGCTGGGCATCCCTGTCACTTCTAGAGAAGACTGAAGGGTTTGGAGGGGGGAGGTTGTATCTCCCACTTAATTCTTCTCACTTCTCTGGGAGATGTAAGGTGTTGAAAAGCAGGCGTGGGCTGTGGAATCTCTTCTTTGGCTTGTGTCAGGGACTTTGAGCAGGCTAAGGCAGTACGAGTCATTTTTGATAGCCAGTCGATATTTGATGACTACTGCGAGTTCAGAGAGTGCCAGTTAGCATCTCTGCAAGAGAGCGGGAAATCAGCCGTCACCCACCTGCTTTTTAAAATGACCATGCAATTTTTTTTCTTTATTACTACTTATTTTTGAGTGAAATCGTTCATGAAAGCAAACACTGTGAAGGTGATTGTTGCTAGCAGCCACGTTAGCTGCGTTCTCGGTCTTGACTCTTGCCTGGCAGTGCCTGCAACTGTTGCATCCGTTTCTGCAGCAGTCACCTTATTAAGGAATCCCGGAATCCCAGACTGGTTTGGGTTGGAAGGGACCTCAAAGCCCATCTAATTCCAACCCCTGCCATGGGCAGGGACACCCTCCACTAGCCCAGGTTGCCCAAAGCCCCATCCAACCTGGCCTTGAACACTGCCAGGGAGCCAGGGGCAGCCACAGCTTCTCTGGGCACCCTGGGCCAGGGCCTCAGCACCCTCACAGGGAAGGATTTCTTCTTCAGATTTCATCTCAGTCTCCCCTTTTTTAGTTTAAAGCTCATTCTTAGCTCACTCTTTGTTTGCATCTTCAATTTATCTTCACAGCTTGGACTTTGTCCTTTGCTCTCTAAGGTGGCCTTGGCAATGCATTCCAACCTTCGACCATGACAATCTTTGTTACTCAGTTTTGGAACTCTTTTCAGGGCTTTCAAATAAGTCCTCAGTCTTGACTTCAAGCTCCCTTGCTTTAGTCTTTAGCCCCACACACTTGAGAGCTGAAGGACCTCTAGTACTCTACTATGCAGATTGTCAGATGCCACATGGTCCCTTTTTTAATATTTAAAAGTATCTTCGCCCAAGTAACAAGCAATAGGACAAGAGGAAATGGCCTCAAGTTGCACCAGGGGAGGTTTAGATCGGGTATCGGCAAAAATTTCTTGACCAAAAGGGTTGTCAAGCATTGGAACAAGCTGCCCAGGGAAGTGGTGGAGTTTAAAAGCCGTGTAGATGTGGTGCTTGGGGACATGGTTTAGTGGTGGGCTGGGCAGTGCTGGTTAACAGTTCGGCTTGTTGGTTTCGATGGTCTTTTCCAACCTAAAGAATTCTGTGATTCTATCGAGGTGTTGTATAAGTAGAGGAGCTTCTCAAATGAAGACTGAAAATGAAAGATTATGGAGTCAGTTATGAATTCCTTTATCAGCTTGCATTATCCATCTTCATGACTCTCCTACTAGTGCTAAGCTTCCCTCCCCTCTTGTTATGAGGAAGCACACTGAAAAAAATACTCACTTTATAAAATACCCCCACAGATGGATGCTTCAGTCTTATTAATGTTACTGGGAGGCTGCTCCAACCAGGTCTGGTTTGTGTTTTGTTGTTACAGTTCTGGGCAGGAAGACTCTCAGGGTGTCTGGGACTCGCTGTGTCACAGTCCCTTGGTTGGAAAGCAATCATTGATTTTTTTCAAGGTACTTATTTACAGCTTCTTTTCAGCTTTGAGGTTGGGATTACTGAAGAATTTGAGGGCTTTATGGTGAATTTACAAAGATGTTGTGCAATTATCTCGTATTACGCAGATTAAAACGGAACAGGTAGAAAACTTTCATGCCTGTGAATTATAATATCCTGGTTCGTATCAATTCCCGGAGCTTTTTTTTCAGGACGACTAAGCTTTTGGAGGTACCGAGCCATCTCAGCTTGATTCAGTGAGATGTTCAAGTCCTGATACCCATTAAAATCAGTCTGTATGTTTTAATATGTTTAATTTCTAATTGGATGCAACTTAACCTAAGTGAACATTAAGTGACCCGAATTCAGGGGCGAATGAAAGGAAACATCTCTCTGTAATGTGACTTATCTGATTTGGAGAGTATCTTCTCTCCTTTTTCCTTTGTGTCATGCACAGCTTTCTGGGCTAGTCTGCGCCAGGCAGCGGAGCGTGCTATGTCAGCGTGTAAAATGTGTCCCAGGCTGGAACAGATAAATCACGCTTTGCTTTTCTGAAGGACAGTGGAAACATTTCATCAGTACAGCCAGCAATAAAACAACTGTGATACAGTTGAACAGGTACTCTTCTTACTGTGATCTGAGATAATACGCTCTGCCTTTCTCTCCATATGAGAGCTTCACACTTGCCTGGAATTTGGGCTTTTGTGTAAAGTTCAGTACTAAACCATTTATTTAAAACCGTTCTGTCTTGCTGTTTAGGATCAGGATTCTCTCAGTTTGGTATGAGCAGGTCCGGTTTCTGATAAACTCGTCTACTTTGAGGAACAGTCACTGCTGCACTGGTGGAGGTGGGCTGCAACAACCTGAAAGAATGCAGAAGGGTCCACAGGTTGTGAAGTGGATGGTACTGCTGTTGGCTCTTCTAAAATTTTAATCATCTGAAGCCAAAATCCTATTTTTGAGCCCTGGCTTTCCTTAGGACAGTATTTACTGCAGAGCCATTTCCGTGACTAATGTAAGGAATGATTTTAGGTTCCTCCCGCGTTGGGTTTTTGTTTGCCACCGGGGCATTGCAGTGCGCCTTTGGTTCCCCAGGTTTAGGTTGCTGCACTTATCTTCTCTTAGTGTTAATGATAACAACTTACAGCCATTTGAGGCAAGGTTTGGCAATTGCAAAGTGCGAAGCAACACCACAGAGTTAGGCTGTAAAATGAAGACTAAAAATATCCAGTGGGAATGCGGATTAGCGTAATACAATTATCTGGGTCAGAATTCGACCCGGCGAAGGTTAGCCAGTTAATCTTATTCTTTTGGGATCTTCAGCAGCCAGGTTAGCCAAAACGGCAATAATTGCTGTGATGGTATTGTGTTTATAGATATTTTTATTATTTTTTTAAAATCTGGCCTTTAAATAGTGTAGAGTCCTAAGGTGCTCTTAGGTGCTTATGTTTTATGTTGAAATCTTGCCGACATTTGGATTTTTCAGCAAGTTCTTACTTCCTTTTATATTGAAGTTTGTCCAGATCCATTTTTTTATGCGGGTCAAATTCTTGTTTACTTGTCTGTAATTTCTTTGTTTTCACCAACTTAATTAGCAAGACCGTAAATACGTTGCTGAAACATTGCTTTTATTTCTCCTCTTTGATAGAGTAGTTACTCCTAATTAAAAAAAAAAAAAAAGAAGAAATGGAATTGTCTGTGGAGCCTGAACTGTCTCCTTGCCTCTTCTGCAAATTTGATGCCCTTCAAGCTGAGACATCTCCAGAAAGCAGTTAGATATCACAGGGTATGGCAAATTACAACACATACCTTAAGGGTGAGTGCAAAGGTAGTAGCTGTTGCTCTCGCCTTGTCTTGTACCTGTTCAGTGGGTAAAGAAGTGTTTAATCTCTGGCCCTGTCATTCCAATGCCTTTAATCTGTGTTTGAAGTCCCTTAAAAATGCGAATCCATTGTTTTTCAAGTAGCATAAAAAATGCACCGGGGATGGTTATATTAGCATCTGGATTTTCTCCTTTGGCTTTGACGGATGGATATATACATTTTTTTTTACACTGAAGAGTTTTTATCTTGATAATGTTGAAATGAAACTTTACAGTGACAGAGTAGTGGGCAGCTTCAGAAAGCCCTGCTTTCAAGTAGGGTTAAAGCCATTTAGGTGATCATGAATTAACATTTCCCTTGTCTTGTAAAGGTCACCCTTTAATTGAGATTCACCACGTTCAGTCCAAAGCCTGGGTTCGAGGAGACCTCTCTTCGCAGAGAAGGCACAAATTGGCAGCATAATCTCATCAGAGGCTTAGGTTATATGGTAATAAATCATTCAATTCGAAGCTAACGAAACTGCCACGGAGCATAAAACACGCCAGATGCTTGAAAGACTTTTGTGGCTTAGAGTTTGAATAACAGTTGGGGGATCTGTAGACGTCTTGAGTTTTTCCTAATAAGGAAGAACTGTTGGGAAGAAAGTAATTCTTACCTAATTAAAGGAATAAAATATTACGCATTGGGTTTTGTGTTAGCTGCTATTCATTTTGTCCGACATATGACTTGAAGGTGTGGTGTTGCTCTCCTGTATATATGTGTATGGTATTTCAGAAATTATTGCAAAAAAAAAAAAAAAAAATGGCAACAGCTTTCCTATGTCCATTATACCCTGCCTTTTCTAGAGAGATGAACGTGTCTTGAGAAGATGATTCCCTTCTGTAGAATAAAGATGTAACTTTAATCAATAAAGTGATGTGATTTAGAGTTCTGAAGGTACAAAGGCTAACGGTTTCTGAAGGGCTCTTTGGGCTAAGTGCATAAATTGTTGTTGAAGTTTTTTCTTAATGTATCATGTACGGTATTAGAATATTTTATTATCAGAAGACAGAAATACAGATATTTTTCAGGTGAGGAGAGTGTCATAGAAGATCGTTTTGCACCTAATAATAATGTGCATAGATGGATAGGGAAAAGTGTATTTTTGTGGAGGCTGGAGATGGACAAGGGCCATGAGAAGCACCAGAGTTTTGATGCCCCCTGTCAATGGGTTTAAAATCTCTAATCTCCTGGCTTTTTGTTGTTTTTGGAGCTTGAATGGAATTGTCCATTCAGGAGCGTGTGGCTGCCCGCGTGTATCACAGCGAATGGTTTGGGATAGCAGATTGACTGCTGCTTGTACATATTAGAGTACGGAGACCTGGCACCTAGAACTCGTGTAGAAATGTCCCTATTCTGCTGGTGATGGATTCAAAATCTCACCTCTGGTACTCTCCCCGTTTCACTTGTTGTTGTTTGGACTTTTTCTTTTCATAGCGGCTCACCAGATCAAGGCCAGTATCACTTGTAAGGACCTGGCTGGGGCACCGAATGCAAATGAACCTCATATTGCTTTTGGATCAGAGCGGAGAAATTCTACTTTCTGTCCTCCCTGTTGTGCCCATCTTGTTTGAAGTGACTAGAGAAATGAGATGGTGGCATTTCTGTAGTACAGCAGAGGAGCCTCATTGTTTTAATTCTATTACAAGGTCCATCAGATGAAGAAGTTGTAGAAGGACGTGGTGTGCATGTTGGATACATCTTTAATAGGAGCTTGTTTTGGTGGTTAGTCCAATTTAACTGATCTGAAGGATCTGAACTTGGATGCATTAATGCAGAAATGATTGAATGGACAACCTAGTGCTGAGGAAACTGTACCTTCATCTCAAACTGTACCCGAATATCTCTCTGGCAGGATAATAATAGCTCCGTGGGGTGACCCCTGTGGTGAGCTGTGCCAGCTCGTTCTTTGGGACATGTCCTGGGCAAGGCCATTTTCTTCTACAAAGATGAAAGCTGGACTGTGGGCTCCCAGGCCACAAAGGTTGCTTCAGAACCCTTTAAATTTGGTCGTGGCTTTGCCTGTCCTTTCACTGGAGTCGTAGATAGCTGAGTGATCGGAGCTTGCAAGCTGCTTCTGCAAGGCTATGGGGTGGTTGAAGCAGGAAGAAGGGTGCTTCAGAAGGGTTTAAAGTCTGTTCTTTCCATGTGAATTGTCACCAAAACAGGAGCTTTTAGGCAAAATGAGAAATATTTCTTTGCCTCACTTTTCCGTGGAATGTTTGGGCTTTTCAGGAGTGCCAGGACTGCTCTCTTGAGGTGGCTTCTCTTCTGTGGATACTTCCTCTCTCCAGTTCCTACCATGTCTCCTCCTAAAATTACAAGCCCTCCTTTTTTGCTTATGACAACTGGCCCCTTTTCATCAGGGGCTTTGCAGTTTCAGCAAATGCCTAATACCATCACAGGATCCTTGGGTTTTGCTTCTCCAGTGGTGATCAGGATTAGATCAAGTGGCTCATTTTGGGAGAGGAGTGCACACGTGAAGCTTTCTTCCCAAGAATTCATCATTTGATTTTAAACTGAACAAAGATTAGTCACTCTATAGTTACTAACATGCCGTGTTTGTATCTAGTCTCATAAAGAAACGGGACAGGGAAGGTAGCCAAGCTTCATGTTCAAAGCGGCATTTGCAGTTCCTCACATGTATGTACATATCGGGGTCTGAATCGAAATTTGTGCTCTCTATATCGATTTCCCAAATGTTCACACTTCCATGGCCAGTCCTGTGAGCCATGTAGTCCCCACAAAGGCAGAAAAATCATTGAAACTAGATTTTTTCGATGTGTTTTCTCCGTATGAAACTTCTGCAGCTGCTTGAAGGAGGTTGTTCCAAGTTTGCTGGAGAAACCCAGACAGATTCTTTTTCCTCTAAATATTGGGTACGGCAAATACTCGCTGAAGATCTCATTAGTGTTTTCATATTTCATTGTAATTACTTAATAGTATAATAGCAAAGACTTGATGCGCAGTAGCTGGATTCTTTTACATAATATCAAAAATATTCTAAGTGATTGGGGGCTTAGAGTGCATCTGTGCTCCTCTTTAGGAATTTTAATTGCACTGATCGTGTGGTTGTGTTTGACTTAATTGTCATCAGTAGTTATTGGATGAGATCCCTTGCATAAGCGCTGTGTGCACTGTACCTCAATGGCATCTAGAAATGTGTGAACAAATGTAACAAATGGCACTTTCTTTGTCTGCTTAATGAATATGTAAGTGATTTCAAATGGCCTCTTCCCTAGACTCTAACTATGTATTTCTTTCATAATGGGAGATATGTTGATATTATGTGAAAAAGCTATAATTCCGGTAATAATTGCTTTATGGTGCACTCGGTGCTTTTCCCTCAGCAAGGTAAGGTGCCAATTTGGCAATGACCCCAGGTTAAATAACGAAGAAGCACGTGCCTAGTGCGTGGTTATCCGATATCATGATGCTTGGGGTCAGTTGCTCGCCATGGGAAATAAGTCTGGAAATGTGAGAATTTACCTGTAGTTGGATAAAAGTTATTTTCACCATAAGCAGGCGAAATCTAAAGTCTTTTAAGAGTTCAGGAGTCACGATGTTAAATAGGTTTTGTGGTGTGCATACCCGGAAGGGCGTTACTACAATTTAGAGATAATTACCATGCAAAAAGCAATCGACACCCACTCTGTCTGGAAACATCCCCGTTTTTAATGGGTGTTCAGTATTTCACCCCAAGAGACCCGGCAGCTTCTCAGTGACCGCGCAGAATCCTACAATAAAGACGTATTTGAGCAAAACTAGCATTTGTATAATCCACGCTGTTAAAATCGTCGGCAAAGCTCAACGGGGAATTTTACAGCTGGAAAAACGAGTGTGCAGGATTGAGTTAAGAAGGAGAGTGCTCAGTTGTGTCATCTAAATGTCCCAGCCAAGAAACATGTTGGGTCATTTGGGTCTCCCCTCGTTGGGCACGTTGTCCTGTTAACATGGTAAAACTGGACGTAGCGTCTGCGGAAAGAACCTCTTCTGAAATGTCTTCCAGAAGGCTTTAGATGTGCTGAATTTGTGCTTATGATAGAGCGTGCCTTGCGAAACTGAATCGGGAGTCTCTGTATTGAATATGAAATTGTGCCCCAAGCTTGGTTTTGATGGCTGTGTTCTTAATATTAAAGTACCTAAAGCAGGCTTTTTGGAGGATCAGGGTTTATATGCAACAGAGAAGTTTCTTAATCGTGAGATTTATTGGTATTGAGGAGAGAAGGGAAGAGGGAGGAAAAATTCTCCGACGCCTAAATTACCCTGCAACGTCAAGCTATTGCATGTCGTATAGGAAGCAACCTTCTGTCACGGGAATATCATTCCGTGTATTGTTTCTGTCTTTATTATTTTTTTTTTTAATCTTTTGAATTAATTTGTAAATGAAGCATTGTGATACAGCAAGCAAAAACTAAATATTTCACCAACAGTGACTTCTTACATTATTCCCTTCTGGCTGAAATCAACCATTAGATATTTGTAACTGCAACCTTCACCTCAGAACTGGATACCAACGTGTTTCTTGCAACCTTTTGCTTTCTAATTAGTTCCTTGGAAGAGAAGTGCTTAGGAGTCTATTAGTGGTAATAGCTGGCGCGTGTGTATATAAAGAGGAGACGAGGTATTGCAAGATATGTTTCTACGTAAATGTCTGACAATTCTGGTGGTGTTAATACACGTCCGTTATCCCTAATTGATGAGTTCGGTGCTGTGTTGGGTATTTCACGTATCTGGGGGGAAAAAAAACAACCCTCAACAAAAGCCTTTTCCTTACCGTGTCAGCTTACTTGATAACTGAAAGAAGTCAAATGTTTATTCAGAAGTGCGATAAGGAGGTGCGCTGTGCCTGAATACCCAGTTGCATTACTCTTCCAAACACAGATGTCAGGCTATAATTTTTAGTTTCAATAGACCAGGTTGGCATTATTACATTAACCATACCAGACTGAGCACTTATCTCTACTGGTATATTGTGTCTGTAATTATATAGTGCCTTACTACAGTATATTCTCTTAGAGGATGTTTGGAATATAGAGTAGTGTATTAAAGATAAAAGCCAGGGGTGGTTTTTACTGAAAATATTAATAACATTTTTCCCCCCCTTGTTGCTTTACAAACACATTCCATTTATAAAAGTTTATATAATTGCTTTAGGGCTTATCTTGGGTTGTGCTATAGTTAAATGCTCTGTATTCTTTCTTATTAATAATCATCAGTTACTTGATCCTTTTTCGGAGCCTACGTTTTTTTTAAATCCAGAAATAATGACCGGTTCATACATTTGCGTGTCCGAACTATTCGGCTTCAGCCCAAAGGGCTTTGTGTTTGCACTGACACGTGGAGTTTGGGGCAGGGGTAACCTGAGATACTGCGCTCCGTGTCAGTGGTGCTCTGCCATCTGTGCACCTTGGTTTCATTTGGTATCCTGCAGGTAAGAATCATTTGTGTAGCTGAAGGCTTTATTTTGAAGACCATTTTTTTTTGTAACTAGAGGATCCAATTTAAGAATTTAACAAAAAGTCGCCCACTGTAGCTTGGCCTTTACCTTTGTATGACAAAAGGTGCTTATCCTATTTCAGGTGCTACAACTACAAAGAAAAAAAGTGGAGAATAATTTTATTTTCTCCTGTTGAGTGGGGATAGAGGTCTGAAATCCAGAGATACGTCTGCTTGAGGCAGGAAAAAAATACAGCATCTCTCGTCTGGGAGCTAGAAGAGCAGGTGCCCTCTTCTCAGTCAAAAGATGCTGCAAAAAGTAGATGGAGGATTGCCAGATCTCTGAGCTGTGGCCTTCTCTAGCACCGCTTTTACCCCTTTGGAAAACTAGAGTCCCTGCACAGAAAAACTCGGTATTAGGTTAAAAAGTGATTTGAAGTAGTCTGAGCATCTAAGGCGCGTTGCAGGGTAGGTACTATCTGCCAATATAGAGAGTTGTGGCATAGTTGGTGATTACCTGTTTGTTTAAAATTTTATGTGCTGTCCTGGCTAGCGTTTGGTCTGTATATGCAGCAAGGCCTTAAAGCGAAGGACTTTGTAACGTATAGAGACGATCCTGCCTGCTCTGCTCGAGGAGGTTGAAGCCGATGGGGCGTGTGGTAGGTATGGCCTTCGGTGTCTTTCCCAAGGCACCATTTCTGATACCTCTTCTTTTACTTCGTCACACAGTTTCTGCACAGTCTTCTCGGGCAGAAGTGATAGAATGAATGTTAGTTTTAACATTATGCTTTCCTGGTTTAATACTACATCTCCGTTGCAGTTACTAGCCTTGGTACTCATGTAGGAACTCTTCCTTCACATCCAACTTCCATGTTGCCATTCTTCAGACCAAACTCTCATAAATATCTGCTGCTTGGGCCTTGGTGCTACAGCGGCTCTTCTAGTACAGATTATTTACTTGTTATTTATCCTGCAAGTCTTTTTTTCCCTCTTACGCGTTTTCACTAAATGATGCTCTCCTTGAAGTAAGTACCTCTAAGACGTGTGCTGTTCCCATGATGTGCTACCTTTCACACAAATGTATCTATTTTGGACCCTTTTTGATGCAGTAATAGTTACGTACTTTTGCGACAAAGCTTTATAATTTCATGGTTAGACGAGTTCAGAAAGCGGTGCTTTTACGCAGTCCTGAAAAGCCTAGGAAATGGTAAGAGAACTGCTATTTATTTTGTATTTCACATGGAATCTGGATTAACTGACACATTTAAAAAGAAAAAAAATCACAGCAAGATGTTGCTGTCAAATTGCTGCATGGACTCGGTCGAGTCTCAGTCTTGTACGGAAGTGAAAACTGCACGTGGCCAGTTGGGAACGCATCATAGAATTGTTTGGGTTAGAAAAGACCTTTAAGATCACCGAGTCCAGCCGTTAACCTAGCGCTGCCAAGTCTACCATCCTTAGTTACTTCGTACGCATCATCTTCAGTGGTGCTGTGCTGTTGTAGGAGGGGCTGTGCAGTACCGTGCTCACTTAGCCGTACCACTGAGATCTGCTTTAATATATGTAAGGCTTTTAACTCGCTCCTTCCCAGCACTCGCTGACCACTGTTCTGCTAGGCATTTCAGGATTTGAAGCGTCTACTCGTGATGGCCGTGGGTAACGTCGTACCGAGGCAATTAGGAACTTCATTAGACTTGGTCTGGCTACTGAGTAATCAACTTTGAGTGCCAGCTAGTCTCTGCCAGAGGACCAGGTGAAAGGAGGGATGAGGAGCCCGCGTTTAAAATTTATGTGACATCTTAGGTGTACAGCCTGATCTTGATGTGATTCTAGAAATTTTAGGTTAGCGTGGTGCCGATGTGGTTCTCTGTTGTCTTCTAGGTAGAGAAGCAAAGTGCAAAGCTGGGAAAACCCTAATTACATGCCTTGCTTTGTTAAATATTTATTTTAGCTAGAGGTATTCTGAGAGCACTGTGAATCCTCTAATTGGAGCCCAGAGATAAGAGTAGCTGGACATTTTAGCTGAAAATTTCTTTTAGGTTTTTGCATTCCCTGATTGTATGCTATAATATCACAATCCCTATCACCTTAAAAGAGATGTGAAAGTTTAGTTGGTCTAATTTATCCAGGAGACACTTGGTTTACTGCCTTTTCGTTAGCTGGTTTGGTAATACGAAGCTGATCTCTCAGGGCTACACAAAACCAACTTCAGGTGAAAACCACAGATTGATTGTGGTGTTTGCTTTTGGGTTTTGGGGTTTTTTATGTTGACTGTTGACTCTAAATTTAATAGAGCCAGGAAATCATATATTATAAAGTCGCAGAAGGAGTCTATAAATGAATTTCTCTCCTCACCCACTGACTGAAATCTGCATTAGTCTCAGCTGATTTCATTTTTTTTCACTGTTCTGCTATTGGAAATATTCTGAGCAAAGAGCTGTTGGATTGATGTGTTGGATGATGCACCTGACCATTGTTTCTCAGATTGTAGGAAATCTGTTGTTTGTTGGAGGTACAACCGTAGATACCTTATTCGCAGTACAGAAAATGCTTCAGTTTTTTGGTTTTTTCAGTCCTTTTCCCCTTACGGAGTGTTGGAGCTTCTGAATTAGTTTAGAACAAGCATAAACCATGTCTTCGGCACCGAGAAGAGTCATTAAAACTAAGTAATGCCATACAATTGAATTAAATGTGGGGAAAGAAGATTGAAACCTCTTTCTCTGCATTTTTAATAGGAAGTTGCGGCAAATGGCAGTGGATAAGCAAATTATAATACATTTTGATGAAAAAGTGGCAAGTTGGAGTGATAGGTTGGATTGTCTATATAGGAAGTTAATGACGCAGTTATGAAGCAGAACGAGGGGATGGATGTGGTGGATGTAATACCAGTGAAATTAAGCGGGTTAATTCCAGGCCTCGATGCAAGACTCCATTAGCCTGCACCCTGAGTGCAGATTATTACAGTTATCTAATATGTTTAACACACTTAATGCTTTCTGATCGTGCTTATGCAGAAAACCAAAGGATGGAAGTGTTTTAACTTCACTTTTTCCCCTTTCTTCTTAGAAACACGGAATTTTTTTAATTGGAAAATAGCCATATGTGGGCGCACTCAGTGTCCACTTGCTGATGTTCCCATGGAGAGCACAGCAGGGATTTAATCTGATTTACCTGGAGAAGATTGCTGCGCTTGACTTCCAAACTGGTTTCCAGTATGGTCTTGCTTATTATGTTTGTTATTAAGCTTTTATTTTCCCTTTTTAATTTTTCTAAGTAGTAATATTTTGGAGGGACATGTATGAACATAATACAAAGTCAGCAGAAAGACTTCTGGTTTGCCTCGTAGCTATTAGTCCTCCTTGGTTAGTACCAGCTGGATAACACCAAGTCTTCTGCATCCTGTGATGTGATTGTAAGAGAATGAGGCGGTGTTGATCCTGCTTGAACCTTCAGTTAGTTGCTGATATAGTTTATTCAGCTGCAGGCGCTGCTATTGATACTGAAGCTATGCTATAATCTTCTAGGATGGCACGTGACTTTGTATGAGCACGATTTTTTAACATTTGTCATCCGGGCGCCGCTGGGGTAACGAGCAGGACCAGTCCTGTTAACCAAACCCCTGGAAGCCCCTTTGCTTTCTGCTTTCTGTCAGTGATACCTGCACAGCACCATGGCTTTTGGCAGATCTGCCCAGGTAAAACAGATTGGGAGTGAACAGGACATTGGGTTGGTGTTCAGAAGGAAGAGAAATAGTCTCATTTGCTCTTAGTTGAACCGATTCAGCGTGGCTAAGTGATAAAACCAGAGGTGGCAGGTCCGTATTTGTAAGCATCAGTAGGAATCAGAGTTTACCAAAGAACGGGACCGTTAAAGCTTTGCCAAGTTTTGCATAAGTACTTCTCAGTGTAGGCCTTGATACTGAAAATATTTTTCGCATTTCAAGTGCCATCAGTCATATTACACGGAGAGACAGCGTGTCAGAAAACAGCCAGTTCCTCTGGAGATTCGGGCAAATGAGACATCTCATCATCTGTTTTCCTTAGCTTATTTGGGAAGTTGACAGGATTAAATGCCAGTCCATTCGTGTGTTTTAAAAGATGCTTCTGTTATTTCTAACCTTATGTAGCCTTAATATTAACCTTCTATTAAGTTGCCTCTTCATTTTATTTGTTTTCAAATTACTGCACCTCACTAGATTCTGGTTTATTCTATTTCCTCACTTGTGTCACTAGCAAGATGCATTTCTGAATGTTCTTAAGAGCATCGTCTCAGTGGTTACAGCTGTTCATAATGTAAAGAAATAGCGCTTGCAGATGCTATTTGTAATTTCTTCATTTTCTGAATATTGGTATAGACATTCATTCATTCGTTAGGGCTGTTCCTTTTATTATGCGGCACCTCTTGGTGTCAACAGAAATACAGCAAGTGGATCTAGATCTGTCGGGTTTAGGCCACTGATTGAAGACTAGTTCAAGAGTGACCCATAACTTCTAAAGAAACTTGGGCCACAGTTGAACAGGACCTAAGTGAAACTAATGAATGTATAGAAACTATAATGCATATAGAGCCTCTCCTGTGAAGACAAGCTGTGAGAGTTGGGGTTGTTCAGCCTGGAGAAGAGAAGGCTCCGGGGAGACCTTACTGCAGCCTTTCAGTTCTTAAAGGAGGCTGATAAAAAAGATGGGGACAGACTTTTTAGTAGGGCCTGTTGCAACAGGACAAGGGGCAATGGTTTTAAACTATAAGAGAGTAGTTTCAGACTAGATAGAAGGAAGAAATTTTTTACAATGAGGGTGGTGAGGCACTGGCACAGGTTGTTCAGAGAGGTGGTAGATGCCCATCCCTGGAAACGCTGAAGGTCAGGTTGGACGGGGCTCTGGGCAACCTGATCTAGTTGAAGATGTCCCTGCTCACTGCAGGGGATTGGAACTAGATAATCTTTAAGGTCCCTTCCAACACGAACCATTCCGTGATTCTCTGATAATCTTTGTAAACTCAAATTGTACTGTGAACAAATGAAAACATAACCAGTACTGAATGCAGGCAGAAAACATTAATTCTAGAAAGGCTTTCTTTTTCCTTTAATGCAAGTTAAATAAGCAGATGGGAATAAACCACAATTACGGTGCCATACAGACTAGACCTTTTTTTAATGACTGCCTGCGAAGACGTTCCCTTGAAAACAGTATAAATACCTATTTTAATAACAAGACAAGCTGCAGGGTGTCAAGGATTAAAAATACCAGATAGTAATGTGGGTTTTTTTTTAACTGGACGTAGAGTTATATTTTTCCCCTTACTCTGATGTCGGGTGGAGAAGTATCTTTGACAAAGGCTGTTGTCTAGAATATGAGGTGTGGGTTTGGGGAATAGGGGGATGGGACGCAGCCTCTCAGATGTTTAATTTAGCCCCTCGTGTTTTCGATTCACCTGATGCCAACGAGTAGTAGTGCTGGAGCCATGCGCTCCCATTATCACCACTTAGCCCCAGTTAGCTCCTTGGCTGGGTGGCTTGTAGCGTTGCTGTCTTTGGGAGAGCAGCCAGGAAAGTTGGTCTCTTGAGGTTGATCAGCAGAACAGATGGACGGACACAGGAGAAATGGAAAGCGATACAACAGATAGCATATTGAGAGCAAAGAAAAATGTCTTCACAGAACATTGTGCATTAGGACAAAATGGAACTTTCCTTTAATAGTTATTTTGGCACAGAGATACTTTATTTTCTGTCACCTTTTTTTTTTTTTTT
>VXBL01001348.1:906784-933180 GCA_013400195.1 Aramus guarauna
TTTTTTTTTTTTTTTTTTTTGATCAGTCAGTCCCTGGTTGAGAACTTCTTGCCAAGGATTTGAAAATTACCACTTGGAGAAAGCAGACAAGTCCTGAAAATTTGGATGGGTAATTTTGTCTATTTTTTTAAGTGGAACCTGACTTTCAAAGTCACTTAACTGACCTATTTTAATTGAAATACTTCCATTTTTCCTCAGTGTATCAGAAATGTAGCAACACACCTCTTATGCCATGATGTTTGTGTTATGCTTAGGCTGAGCCCTCGGTTGCTGTAGAAATGAGGGGAAAATAACTTTCCTCCAGTTGTGGTACCTGCTGTTTTAGGAAATACAGGTACATCTCTGAATTTCACTGAGTGAGTTTGCCGAGTGGTAAAGCAAGACTTGAATAATTTTCACCTGAATTTCTAATGTATATACATCAATTCAAATAAATGAGACTGAGGATTATAGAGGGGAAACAGGGTGTACTCTCCTAAGCTACTGAAGAGAAGTATCTTCTTAAGGGATGTACGGGATACAACCAGGAGGTTTTGAGTTAACCGAAAGATGTGCGATGCTTTAACTGATGAAACTACTGCTCCTCAGGATCATGGGAACACCAGCTTAGAGCAAAGGAATTCTGTTCCTAGCAGCGCTCAACAGAAAGAGAAGGCTGCGGGGAGACCTCAGAGCACCCTCCAGTCCCTAAAGGGGCTCCAGGAAAGCTGGAGAGGGGCTGGTGACAAGGGCAGGGAGTGACAGGCCAAGGGGGAATGGCCTGAAGCTGAAGGAGGGGAGATGGAGATGAGATCTGAGGCAGAAATTCTTCCCTGTGAGGGTGCTGAGGCCCTGGCGCAGGGTGCCCAGAGAAGCTGTGGCTGCCCCTGGCTCCCTGGCAGTGTTCAAGGCCAGGTTGGATGGGGCTTTGGGCAACCTGGGCTAGTGGAGGGTGTCCCTGCCCCTGGCAGGGGGTTGGAACTGGATGGGCTTTGAGGTCCCTTCCAACCCAAACCAGCGTATGATTCTAAATACCCTGCCTTGCCTCTTGATAAGGTGGTTGATGAGTCAAGAGTTTTTCCTTTAGCTGTGATGTTCATCAGAGGTCTCTTGCCTTCCAGTCTGTTATGAAACTTCCAACAACTTCATATTCTGGAGTTCTCTGCATCTCTGCTACATTTTGGGGGACCTGAAAGTCATTGGGGGGTACTGATAGGATTAGGAGACTGGGGTGCCTTGACAGACAAAATTGCGTCAGCCTTGCTTTCCGTAGAAATTAGCTCAAAATGAAGGATAATGTTACGGCTCTCTTACTTAATAAGTTTTATATGAAGTACATAAATAGGCATTTATTTAAGTTTTTGTCTGCACTCACAGAAGAGAAGTGAAAACAAAAAAGAAACAGGTATTTTAGGGCAAGGGAGAAGAAGAGGTGGCTGCCGGGGCTGGGTTGGTGCGGGATCAGGCTGTCTGCAGAGCCGGTTGGTCGTGAAGCACAGGTGCTGTGAAGCCTTTTGCATCTTCTGGGCTCTATCCTGCTCTTTTCAAAGAAGCGACCTTAGACACAGGCAGAACCAGATTTCTTCCAACAAGGTGGTTTCAAATGAAATTGAGCGGATATTGCTGTTAGGGATTAATTCGGGAAAACATATATATATATCAGAGAAATATATATCCTCACACCAAACGAAGCCACAGGGCAAAGATGGGTTAGATAGCAGCGATGCAGGTCCAGCCGTTGTCTGTAATTATTTCAGCTAGTGCTGTGCTCTGAACACAGCTGTCAGGAGCACCTTAACTGAAGCATCTAAAATAACCTCATCCATGTAGGTGGTGGGGAGGAAGCTGCGTGTGTTTTGACCGCGCTGTTTTCCGCTCCCAGCAGATACCCCGGATCTGACACTTTGATTCCCTGGTTGACCATGATCTTTGCTTTTCTCCACACATCAAATTAATAGCCGTTTGGGTTTTGTAGGCTTTCTAGCAGAACTTGCCTGCGAGACGATGGATGCTGTGCTATTTCGGAGAAGTCCTTTGCTTTTTTGAGCACAGCTGCTGCTGTTAGGTTAATGTTTTCACAGATCAAATCAGCTGTGGAAAATTATTTCCCTGGTGAGACCAAGACACCTCAGTGTTTTCAGCTCTGCTCGGAAATTTCAGGGTATTGGAGAGGAAAAAAGAAATAGAAATCTGTTCTTTGACAGGACTCGCAAATGTTCCTGGTTTCTGAGAAGCAATAGCTGAATGTATTTGCTTGGACCTTTTCTATTTGATGCCTGCATCTGACATTCTGGACGTTATGGATGCATTTGCTTTGTCTGGCTTTCTAAGGAGACAGCCATCTGGCACTGTCAGTGTTACTGGATCGCCCTTCCGAAAAAGCAAAGATGACTTTGCTTTTCATCTTCTGTTTGAAATAGCTCATTCATTAACAAAAATATATTGAGAAACATAATACATTCGACTGCGCGCGCGGTATAGGTTGGATCGTATAGAGGAGCGCATCATTTCTAACTGAAGAGCAAAACCCCCGAACCTCTTCATCTTCTGTTTCTCACGCTTTCTTGATGGGTCATCTTACTCAGCTGATTGCCCTGACAGCTCCTCATCCAGCTGATAAATGAGGGTTGCCTTGTTTTTATTATACTCCACTATCTTGTCTACTCTGGTGTTAATGCTTAGTGGCAGGAGAAATTCCTGCTGTATCTAATGCAGGGAATCATTGAAGTATCCAAGAGGTCCCGGAAGCAGACGTGAGATACCTGATTTTCTCTGCTTGTCAACTTATATACAAAAGATAAAAATGAATCTTTTTGCTTCAGAAATTCTTGAGGTTAAAGCTATGTATTCATTCTGACAGCTGGCAGAGAGGCTTTGCAAATCGTTAATGAAATTGTGAACCAGGCTCCTCCAGCATCCCTCATCTTACACCTTCAGGGTCACTTACAGGGGGACTAAACGTCAAAGTTGGTTCCTCCTGTCCTCATCTGGGAAAACATCACTCCTTCAGGCAGGAGGTGTTTTATGCTTCTCTGCCAGTATTTAGATCGAGTGGTGGACACGTTTTCATGGCACGGCCTGAGTCGTGTATTTCTCTACAGCTAGTGTTCTCGCTCCTTGAGGACATATCTTGTTCTGGTTAACCTGGGTGCTCAGCCCAGTTTGCATTAACTGGACCTTCTCATGGTCGTCTTTACTTCTGCTCTTCATACTCCAATGAATCAGGATAGATGATGATTTTCAGCAAAGCGCATCACAAAGATTTTGCAAAGCCAAGGCGACATTAACCCTGTTTTACAGATGGAAAAAAAATGGGTGAGCCTAGTTAATTGGACTATTCTAGCAGTGCTAATATTCCTTAAATTAAGGCCCTGGTAGTCATCAAGTGTTGCTAATGGAGAGCTTAGCACAGACTCATTTCGACTGTTTCCACATGAGTTTTGCAGCCTGTGGAAGTTCTCTGCTTTGAGCTCATTATCCACTGATGTCAGTTGTTTCTAAATCACTACACTTGCTACTGCAGCAGCGTACGCATTGTTTTAAAACCAGAAAGATTTTGAAGACCTAGAAAATAACTGTGTACCTGTCATTTTGACTTCCAGTTCTTTATTACCTGTAAGTATTCTTTATCTTGCTTTTAAAAAAAAAAAAAGGCTAAAAAAAAAAGCAAATGCACAAGTTCCGCTGTGTTTTATCTCACAGTAAATTTAAAAGAATATTGACCTGTCCATTGGTAAAGTCCTGTCCCATCCACCTTTGAATATTTGCCTTTTAGTTTACCTCGGTCACCCCTAGGTAATACCAATGGGGTTTGCAGGGTGTAACCGCTCACGGACGCTGAACTTCCCGTGATGTTTTTCTCCGCCTGCTTTGCTGTTTAAGTACCTGCTTCCATTTTATTCTTATGTCAGTTGCCGTGACAGGTACAAAGATGTTACTTAGTTCCGCTTCAGCTCCTTTGTCAAAAAGGACTCGTGGAGTCCAGTGTTGGAGTCAAATTGGTAATAAAAGACCTATTGTTTCTATAGCTTGAAGCTTGTCGAAAGGCGTGTTTAGCAGTATATGCTCTTACGGTGATGAATACGGGAGGGACCTTGCTGGGAAGCTCTGTTTTTTTGGTGTGTGTTTTTTTGTGTTTTTTTTTTTTTCCATTGACAGTATTCAGTGCAAAGAAACAACTCTGTTGTGTGTGGCACAGATTGTAAAACAGGTTCATTTCTGTCCCAGGTATGTCAGATGAACTGGGACCGTAAATATCTGTATCACTAATTGCCACTTAGACTCTGCTCGCCCCACATCCATTCTAGCCTGCTTTTAGTAAAGGCTATTGCAAAAAAAACCACTAGAGCTTGGGATCAGTGATTTATATCACCTGAAAGCAGCTAGGAAACCCTGTTTTCACATATTATAAAGCATTAGCCTCTGACCCTACAGGTCTGTGATGTATTAGCTGTTAAAAGCATGCTAGAACTGACGTGTGTTGGGGAAGGAGTGATAGAGCGATCGTATTTCATAGTTGGGGTCTCAGCTGATTTTCAAACAGCAAAGTTCAGCGGCTTATTGAGAGGTTTTCAAAGCTAATAATAGTAAAATAAAAAAAAATGGAAACAAGTAGGTGACGCGCATGTTGATGTGGTGGTTTGTGTTCAGGTTACCATGGCATTCTCCATTTTTTAAGGACTTAGAGAATGCAGGAGTCCCGAAAGCATAATGACTTGTAAAACCATCAAAATCTGTAGAAAATTATCTTCTTTCTAAATAATATATCTACATAGCCAAAGATCTGAAAATGAAGCAAATGCCAAGCTTTCGTTGGGGTGGAAAAGTTGGTTGTTCAGCTAAAACATGGGACTTGGACTTGAGGATTGATTCTGTTTCCAGCTGATGCTGGTTTCCTCTTGGACTTCAGGGTGAGTACTTCAGGGTAGGTAGGAGTAGCCCCCCTTGTAAAACCATCAAAATCTGTAGAAAATTATCTTCTTTCTAAATAATATATCTACATAGCCAAAGATCTGAAAATGAAGCAAATGCCAAGCTTTCGTTGGGGTGGAAATCCTATCCACCTTCCAGCGTGGACAGTACGAGAGCTTGGAGCTTCACCGATCCCCAGGCAGGCAGATACTCTGTTCAGTAGTTTTATTTAACAGGCTCCCGCGAGCTTAAGATCTAATTCTGAACCTGGAAAGGATATTTTAGTAAGGGAAGGCTCCAGTTGTAATTCCCTACGGTACAAAGCCTGGAAATGGCAATCCTATGCTGAAGCATTTGTATTAATGCTGTAGTGAAAATAGATATTTAAAGGCTTTGCTGACAATGCCAACCATTCATGGGAAGAGAAGGTATCAGGATGTTACAGGAAACTTTTAAACGTTGCAAACTCTATGTTCTCTACTATAAATATAGGTTAAAATCTAGTTCACTACAAACGAATCTTGTCACCAACCTCTAGGAACAGTTCTTCAGGCAGTGAGTTACGATCTTTGGGATAACGCAGTATAGCACAGATGAAATGTAAAAGGAGAGAGAAGGCTTCGGACTCTGGTTGTGGAGAAACAAATTAAATGAATTTCTTTGCTGCTATCAATCCTGACTGATGAGTAGAATTTAGATTTCTGGTTTGCATTGTACACTCAATATCTGAGTGTATATATAAAAAAAATTAACCTATTCATTTGGTAAACAGTATTCAGGAGAAAAAAGCTGCTCCATTTACGTATTCTATATGCACTCGTCCTATATATTTGTATCTTTTGCATTATGTACTTCTGTGTTCTGGGACTGTGATTACACTGGGACTGCTGAAGAAGATCTCGAATGCAGTGAGCACAAGTCTAATTATTTTGTTCACTAGAGGCAATAATTGGCTTGTTCAGAAGTAATGAGATAATTCAGATGTAAATTCATTTTTGAGAGGGGAATTTTAATAATGGATAATCTAGGAAATTATATCATGAATGAAAGAATATTTTGTTTATAAAAGGAACAAGTAATGTAACTACAGAAGGTTAGGGCCATTTCAACTAATTCACAGCTGGAAACAAAATCTGGGAGATTGCTTGTGACTACTCTATAAATGCTATATGTTCTGAGATGTTAGCATTGGGTTTTTAACAAGACTGCTATCCTCTGAATAAGGAGCTGCAGCGTTCGCAGAACTTCACTGTGGACAGGGTTGGTGTTTGTGGAGATGAACTTGACCATGCAAGTACATGAGTGGTTGTACTAAACTTAAACCTTGTGGAAATGTTTTAGTAAACAGAATCCAGGCCTGAGCAGTTGCGTGTTTCGATATTTTGGGGCCTACAGGAAAGCTGGAGAGGGACTGGTGACAAGGGCAGGGAGTGACAGGACAAGGGGGAATGGCCTTAAGCTGAAGGAGGGGAGACTGAGATGAGATCTGAGGAAGAACTTCTTTCCTGTGAGGGTGCTGAGGCCCTGGCACAGGGTGCCCAGAGAAGCTGTGGCTGCCCCTGGCTCCCTGGCAGTGTCCAAGGCCAGGTTGGATGGGGCTTTGGGCAACCTGGGCTAGTGGAGGGTGTCCCTGCCCATGGCAGGGGGGTTGGAACTGGTTCATCTTTAAGGTCCCTTCCAACCCAAACCATTCTATGATTCCTTAGATTTTTCTTCAGCATTGCTGTGAACGTCCTTTTGGTGAGCTAGTAGGTGTTTCCTTTTTAGGAACAGGGTTTACTATTAGAAGTCTGATTTTGAAGGGCTGGGGTTGGCTTATTGAACTTCACAACTTTACTTTTCTAATTCTCAAGCAGAACTGCTCTGTCCTGTTTCCAGATCTAGTGTTGGCTTACTTTGGAGCTTCTGATAAATCTTCATGCCTTATACTTTGAGTCTTTGGGTCTTACAGTTAAGCGTGGGTGCCCAGTGAAGTCCCTAGGAGCTATAACTGTGAGTACGAAACAGTGTGTGTAGGTACTCACCTTCTTGTCTTCCATGTTAACGTTTTAACTCGGACTCTTTTGTCTGTCAGTTTAGGGATTTACACAGATAGAGACATGCGTTAGGAGGTGAGAGACCTTCAAATGAACAGAAGGCGATATATCACTTAATGAACATGTTACAGGCCACCTAGGTGGCACGCCAGCTCTGTGGGGTGTGGGCAGGAGAAGGGGTAGAGAGCAGAGATGCAAGCAACATCTGGCAGGTGGGACCATGCTGGGGCGAATTTCCTTGCGCTCCTGGAAAGCAGATATAAAGGAAGTATATGTGGAATGGTTTAGGTTTTGCAGGAGCACACAAACTAATCAAAAATAGATGAATTGAATAGTGGGAGGAAGGTTTGAGGTGATCAGCCTTGTTGAAGGACTCTAGGTTTAATTGGACAATACCCTTTGTTGGCTTTCTTCAGCAGCTTTCTGCTGCTTTCCTCCACGCTGTCCTTTCCCTCACCATCTTCTTTCTTTTTTACTTCAGAAGTATCTGAGCTGCAAGTTATATGTCAAGCCCTTCTGGTTTGTCCTGTGCTGAAGAGCTATGGCTAATTTTAATCAAGCTTGAACTGTCATTCCAGTTCATCAATGTCACATTAGCGTCATTCCAGTTCATCAATGTCACATTAACGGTAAATCTGAACTCCTTGATTATTAAAGTGGATGGAAATCACAGCTCGGTGTGTGGCCAAATAGCTACTCATCAACGGGGTTTTTGATGGGGCCTGATAGTTTAACGCAGGCCTTAATCAAGGGCTCATAACTGTTCTCTCTGCTGGTTTTTATCTTCATGCTATTGAATTGCGTTAGCACGTGCGTGTATTCCCTATTTTTGTTTAACACCCACTCTATCAGGACTGGAGCAGAAACCTGGTTTTAGTCTGAAGCATAGCTCATATTAATGGCTTAGGCCCTCAGTGTTAATGAGACAAAGTGTTTAAGAATTGGTATTTAAGACTGTGAAAATTGGGAAGGTGGGAAATCATTAAAAAGGGAGGGAGCATGAACTGTGTTTAGCACAGAGAACCATGTGTCAGAGCTCTGCCTGTTTTATCCCTGGGATAAATCTTCACTGCATCATTAACCTGAGTTTTACTTGATTATTGCCTCTATTTCTTCCCTTTTCCCTGTGGGCTCTACCTGCCTCTCTACCTTGCTCCCTTTCCCCAAGTCTGGTACTAGTTTTGATCGAAATAAGCAGTCGGGTCATATTTACAAACTGTAGGTTACGTGTAAATTTGTTTCAGGGTGGTTAACGCTTTGCTCTGAAGGCCCAAGGTAAAGCTTTTGGATTTCTAGTCCAGCCTTCCCATCGCGACTTCTGTGGGCTCAGAGGACAGACAAAGGCTTCCACAATTCAGCGGAAAGGATGTGTTTTGCCAGGAGCAACGATGGGATGTGATTTCGGAAGCGCAAGTAATGCTCAGGTCGGTGTAGAACTGGTGGGAGAACCCTGGCTCTGGAACCCAACGCTGATGCCTCCAACCATGCACGTGCTCGCACAAGCACAGCCTGTGCCTCGCGTTTCTTTGTCAAGAGCTTCGTGTTGCTCCGTGCGCATTCAGATCAAATATCCCCCCCATTCCTACAAAGCCAGTGAATGTCCTTGAACATAATATTGTGTAGAATAAAAAACTGAAAATGGTTTTTAGTGGATTACAAACGTAAGTGCAAAGTACGATCATAAAATCTTACGACTGCTGTTATTCATCAAATCTTTCAGTGTCCTGTTGCATTCAGAGGAGTCGCCTACCTGTGGGCCCACCACATCTACTTTAAAGAATAATTTGCTTTTCTTTGATTGGCATTTTTATTTAACTGTAACCACAAAAGGTTCCAGTCCGGTGCAAGGAGAAGTCCAGTAATTTATTAATAATTTGCTGAAATTGCAAGTTACCCAGCAGTGGTGCCCAGTGGCGTAACAGGAGTCAGAAGCATCAGAATGAAGCTCGCCAGGCACCAAAGTCAATGCCTGGGTAACCCCCTAAATTTCTCCACACTGAGAAAAGTATATTTATGCTAGAATTATACACAAAGATAGATACATCTGTATGCATTTACGACTCGCTGATGGAATAAGCATTGGGCAAAGGGGTTTGTAATGTTTTTTTTTCTGCACTAAAGACCAGGCTTTGTCTAGCTGAAGCGAGTTGAGCAAGGCCTTGCTGAGTTGCAAAGGTGTATTTTCCCCAATTCTTCCCTCAGCTTCTGCGTGCGGTGCTTTCTCTAGAGTTTTTGCCCAACTTTTAGTGTTATAATTGAGTCCGTACTGCCATAGACTTCACTGGCATTAGTCTTAATTAATGACAGACCACGCAAACCTTGTTAAAGTGAAGAAAAAAAGACTGTCATGTGGTATTTGTCAGTGGCAGATCTGCTCTGTCGAGGAGAGTTACTGTTAACCTTTAACCAGTTATGAAGGCAGCTGAAAGGTGCTTCCATCCTCTTTAGCTGTCAACAGACCTGGTTAAAGGTTAACATCTTGCTTCTGGCACCAGGGTCCTGCCAGGGCACTGGTGTCTTCTGAAAAATCTACCTGACCCATGGTCTGATCTCCTAGCTCAAAAGATAATGTGAAGATAAAAAACGAAAGAAGAAAATGCAAGCTCCATCTTCACAAAAACAACAAAGTATGAGAGCACACGTGTTGGAAACAACTAATTCCTGCGTGCAGTCTTCGTTAGTGAGTCCTGGACTTAATTGGAGTCCTTAAACCAGAAAACTCTGGTGGCTTCTTTACCCTGGTTACTTGTTTCCAGTGCTGACGTCGTCGCGTGTCAAAGAAACCACTCTTTAGGAATAAGCTTAGTTCCTTGTTTCCTCTTATGCTTTTCTCTTTTTTTTTTTTTTTGATCTTTTTGTAGGATATATTCAAATAGTGTAGTACCTGGGATGGGATTTGTAAGGGTTCAGCATCTCCTGCCTCTGAATTCTTCCACCCAAACAAGCAGATGAATTGAAGCTCTGGCTTAGCAGCATTGGGCAGCTGGAAGAAAATGAGAAGAAGGGTGATGGGTGGAGACCTTGTGTTTGAAAACTTGCGGTGCTTAACAGAGAGATGGGCTAAATGGAGTATAAAGTATACAAGGGTGGCAGAGCCTGCTTCATCCTCTGAAGTCTCTGGTGGCATGGAAAGCCCTTGGTCTTAAAATCCCCCGTGAAGGTGAATCGCAGATGCTACTTGCAAAACTGAATGGCCTTTATAGTTCAGGAGTATCTTCCAAATGGCCAGAGCAGCATCTTGCAGGTGAAAACTTCATACTGGAGCTCGACAGATACGGAGGCAGGTTATAGCTGCAAAGTTCATGTCTGGTTCTAAAATCAGCTTAGGTTTGGGTTTATCAGCTGCTGACCAGCAGTTTTAAAGCTGTAGTGGAGTTTGGAAAGCATAAGACTGAGTGTAACTAACTCTGCCTGAGCAGAGGGTTCACCCAAGGACAGATGTGCAGCGGTTTCCTTTCTCAGCAGGTATTTCATAGCTTTCAGGTTGTGATGTGTTACAGGGCTGTAGTTGTATGCAAATCACTGCTACCAAAGGAAGAGATCGTTCTTTGAGGAGTTTTTATCTGTTGGTGTCTGTTTGTCTAAACCTTGGTTGAACCCAGAATCTGTATGTAAGTTTTCTGCCTTCTAAGTCACAAAGAAGTGGCATTCTGATAAGGCTTCTTTCTTTAAGATATATCATACCTATAGACAAAAATGCAAACAAAACCAACATTTACCTCTTCCCGATGATATCCACCTATGGCGGAAAAAAATACGAGGTTTTGGGATGTATTATTTGTCAATTAATTGCTACTGAGATTTACCTAGAACCGCCACGCAGGGGAAATGACAACCAGTGACACAATTTACAAACGAGTAATTTCAGCTGTTTATACACAATTACATCTCTGCTCCCTAAGGAAACTCTTGAAGGAACATTGTAAGTTTAAGAACAGCTTTATTTTTACAAACACTTTTTTTTAATTGCTGAGTTGAAGTTGCGTTTATTACCGAAAATTCCCAAGGCTTTTTGCAAACAGTACAATCTTCTTAACACAGGCACGATTTAGTTATGTATTTTCATCCTCCTGGTTATACTCTATTTTTCTCATCTCTCTTCTTAAACTCATTTAGTCTCCCAGTTCCCATATATTATGCTAACTATCCCTGTTTTCTCTCAACCATTTCCAGCCTTAACAAAACTGAAGGTTAACAAAACACTTTCCTCTTACATACTGTCCTCATATAAAGGCTTTTGAAGTATTACAGAAATATTCCTAATTAGTCACTGGAAGCCTTGTGTAAAGTGTCTTGATGTTAAGTCAATTTTACAGGACAATAAAAGAAGGAGCAGAGAGGGGTTTTCCTCCATTTGTGTGCAGTGCCAGAGGCTGTATTGTACAGCCTGACTCTTGGATATGTCCTGATCCACATCATCCGAATGTCTTGTCCATAATTCATGGTTGATTGTGCAACACCCCCAGCATCTCTGCGTGGGTTAAACTGCTTCTATACTTTGTCAGGTACAAAATCCTTCGGGTTTTTTAGGGTCAATTGCTGTGCAGTTATGGACAGTTGCTGCTTGCTTTCTCTGACTTCTGTTCAACTTTTCTTTGTAAAGTTTCCTGCCTTCTGTGTCTTCTTTTGTAGGCTTTTTGCCTGAAGAGTGGAAGAGGATTGAACCGAAGGGAGACTTTGGTTGTTTTTCTTTGTTCTACCTTCCAGCATTCCCCTCAATACTTTGCCACTCATCTAGGGTCTGAGGTTCCCAGGCAAGGATTAACCTGTACCCCAGGTTAGTAGCAGAGGGAGGAGGAGGAGGATAGTCCTGTGCTACCTTGTAATTCAGCCTCCACTGCTGGAGGAAGATCTCCAGATACATCTGATCCCACAGGCAGTGAATGGATGCGAAAGGACTGGCTCCCCTGGCTTAGCACACAAATTTCTTGAATTCCCTTTGAGACCTTTCCCAAAGGATTCCGTAGGATTGTGACCTATTTTTGATATTGCTGTCTTGAAATAATCAAATTATACTCCCCCATCTAGGAGCTATTTTATATATCACTACTAAAAGCAGCCATGTAGGAAAAGTCAGCAGCTCTGATAGTTTTTTTTGTCGGTTTTTTTTTTTTTTTTTTCCTCATTTCTATTCTGTGGCCCCAAATACGGTTCTTGGGTAAGAGCTGAGTATAAACTGATGTCAGTGGTCAGGTAAGAATATAGGATGTTACCAACTATTCCATTCATTTCAGGACCAGTGGCGATTTCTTAAATCTCGAGTGACCTGAAAAACCAGCGTCTTTTTGTTTTCTGTTCTTTCTCCCCAGTCTCTGTAATCCTTTCAACATGTGCATAAATGGATTTCTTGCGAAACGCTTTTTGGCACGATGACCTATCTTAGTGATTTCCGCCAAACACTCATTACCCCTTTGTGTGAAAGCCATTTCCCTAAATTCTCTGATTCCAACACCTTGATTTCCGAGTGCCTGTTTCATTTTTCTTTTTTTCTTTGCCATTAACAGGAATTTCTGAATACATCTCCTTGCAACAAATTAAATGAGGTTACAGCTCCGTGTCCCATCTGTACAAGAGCTTCAGCTCTGCTTTGTGTCTTGAATCTTTGAACTTTGGCTTTGTCCTTTTGGTTGTTGTTCTCTGAATGCTTTGGCACGAGGACAAAATTAAAAAGCACTTTAGCTGTTGCTGAATGGTAGGTGATGTTGAACCCCTTTCTTGAAATGGAAATGAAAGCCCCGTCTTTTTTACATTCCTTTTCTTAAGCAACAGGATATTGATCCGCTGGGTTGAAGTCTTTAAAAAAAAATTGCTGTTATCTTCCCAGTTTATTTTTTCTGGAGGAGCATGTTTTAGTTATCTTTGCGTTTAGTGGTATGAAAGAACATGGAGATCAGATTTAGGTTATTAGGGGGATAAATCTTGTGCTCCATTCTGTGCTTTCTTATTCTGCCTTGTACCGGTCATAAAAGCGAGGGGATCTGAAGCCAAGCTTTGTCTGAAAGTTTTTTAGCTCTGAAAAAGGTTCCTGTTAAACGCCTATTTGAGATTAAAGTGAGATGCATGAAAACCATTGATGCGCTAAGCCCACGCAAGGGAGTTTAGTTCCTATTTGGAGTTTCAGTGTGTTGTATTACAGTTAGGTGCAAATCTTTGCGCCAGGATCTTTGTACAAGCGCTACACCGGCTCTGCCGCGTAATCACGTTCTCCTGTTAGCCGATACGTAAGAGCGAGGCAGGAGCTCGCAAAGTTGGACCCGTTTCATGAGTTGTGGTGACTT
This sequence comes from Aramus guarauna, assembly GCA_013400195.1. Lineage (NCBI taxonomy): Eukaryota > Metazoa > Chordata > Aves > Gruiformes > Aramidae > Aramus > Aramus guarauna. The sequence goes on from VXBL01001348.1 coordinate 919,989, forward strand.
TGTGGTGGCTGTTCACAGCTGCAAGCCTGAGGTCTGGGATTTGGGATCTCTGTAGTATTGTTGCAAATGGACTATGTAAGTGCTCACTGCTAACGGCGTATTAAAATCCTCCATGATTTGGCTCTGTCACTCTCTGCCCAACTCTGGAGCTTTCGCATTAGTGAAAGAGAAAAAATTGGCTCCTCTACACTTGATATCTCACGCAGTATTTTGAATGCCTTCTGCAGCATGAGATTAAAATTTAAATACTGGAGGTCAGTTGGAGAAAGAAGTAATGCGGCGTCCCTCGGTTGTTCTGCAATCTTATCGCAGTATTCTGTCACATGCTGATATAGTGCCAAAGCATATGGATCTCCATATGGTGACTCTTTCTGGTTTCCTACCACCTGTAGTCAAGCTGATTTTCAGTCACTGAATTTGCTGAAGAGATAAAGCAAAATAAGTGCAGCAGTGAAATAAGACTGCAGCGGTAAAGACTGAAGTTTTATGTGACTTGCTGTTGTTACAGTAATTACTAGAAGAAGAAAAAAAATAAACAAATGGATTTAATGAGCATGTCAGTAATCCAGGAACGAGTGTTTCCAACACCTCATTAGTTGGGGGTGAGGTGGGCTCCAAACGCTTTCTTGTCTCCAAAAAGACAAAATAATTTTTGTTTTGATTCAGCTTCTGTGAGAAGATGGAATTAAAGCAGGTTGGCTGTCTTTAAAAGTAATACTGCTAACTGGTTTAAATGCCTCTTCATGGTTCAGAAATAATGATGTGACAGATAACGTTTACTGTTTTGAGTGATGAAAAAGCAAGAAAAATACATCCTATGAATGATTTGCTGTGAGGCTTTTCTGCTGAGGAGGGTTTCTTTAAAATATAATACATAAAGTCAGGTATGGGTGTATATATATGTATATTTAACATCCTTTTTTTTTTTAATAAAAACTTATTTTCAAGCAGCTGTGTTACTGCTTTGGATGATGTAAAGCCACGTAGTTGCATCACAGTTAATTGTAGGAATACTTAGCTCAGTAGCAAGGTGATGGAGTAAGTATACACCTTCATTATGTTTTACTGGGCTTGGTCTGTCTCCCTGATGTGCTAATTCTTACTGGCAGACTGTTGAGGAAAGAGGGAGTAATGTTAAAACACTCCCGTGCCGGTACATGCCTCTCCAGATGTCAATAAGCAAATACACGAGATTAGTGCTGGTTCATCACATCTTTGGAAGGGTTTTGGCCAACCCACCATCTGTAGTTAAATAAAATATTCTTCTGCAACACCTGTAGGATGGATTCCTTCTGGGTGTGGGGCCTTCCTCACTGCTATGGGGTCGGATCTACCTTGTCCATAGGCTGCTCAGTGGTGTAAAAGGCAGATGCGCAGGGTGTAGTTTTGGCTAGTGGGACCCCAAATCTTTAAAGGCCAGAGTCAAAGGATACAATTTTGGGCTGCTTTTCTTCAGTCAGATATGTTTTCTAGTGCTCATAGATCTGCTCTTGATAGGAAGACCTGTATCCTCTTTTATCCTGTTACCAACATACTGCTTTGTCTCCTCCTGCTTTACATAGGTTACTTCTCTCACACATATCGGTTGTTCTTGTGATATTGCGGGGTTGGCATAGCTGTTTCATGCTTTTAGGACTGTCTTTTTAAATTCTTCCATTGATATCTGGTGATAATGGTATCATCCAGCTTTGCAAAAATCCTTCCATGCTCATCATTCGTGTTTTAACTGCGCCTGTACTCATCTGATGTTAGATCCTGCCCAAAATTGCTTGCGGTTTTACCCGTACCTTAGGGATAAGCAATGTGCTGCCTTGATGGAAAGGATTTTAAGTGGCTTTAGGTAGTCTTGCCATATTTACCTTTCCACACTCCTATAGCCAGAAAGAATTTCATTGGTTTCTTTTAAAATAATTTTGCAGTTGGGTGGTCTTGATTGATTGAAGGCTCTGTGCAGTAGGGAGCAGGACTTTCAAGTTCGCACAGAGACGGCTGTGATCACCATAAAGGTTTGGTTGACATTTTGGTAGGGATTTTTGAGTGGGAACTTCCCTTGATCCATGCAGCTGAGGTCTCCTGTAGGCAAGAACAATTTACCTGATTCAGCAGGGTAGACGTAAACCACTGCATTAACCAGCTGTAATTCTTGTGTCTCCCTAGCGTCTTTCCGTCTGGGCAGGAATTCTGTCTTCCACACAGATAAAAGTTTGATGTGACTGAATTAAATGAATCTTGGTAGAACTTCCTGCCACTATAGCATGGTGCCATCTTTGCCTCTCACTTGTAGAAAGAGTATTTGGGTTCTGAAGTAAGCCCATGGGTGTAAAACTTTGCATTTATACCCCAGTCAGTAGATCCAGCAACATGTTTAGGTGCCCTAGAGAAGAGATTGACCTTCTGAGTAGAATATAAGCTCTTAGCTTCATCTTTTCCCTTGGAGAATTCCTCCATCTTCATCATCATGGTTGTTTATGCTGGCAACTAAAAATCTCTTCTAGGGATCACGCACAGTCTCCTGTGGTGCTTCTTTTCTGTTATCTTTTTAAAATTTTAATTTCATGTCTTTTCTCAATGGAGGCTATTTATTTTGTGAGTCAAGATTAAATGCAGAAACTGTGAGAAATTAAGTGTAATATATAGAGATTAAAAAAAAAAAACGGAGCTAGGCATTTGTTGTCCTAGGTCCTAGACAACAATAGTTGTCCTGGGTGAATACAGTTGAGATGCATTTATATCGTCCGTTACTGAGATGAGTAGCACCAAACCTCAATTTTTTTTTTATTCCAATTCTTCTCCAGGTCTGTTTCGTTTCTTGTCTCAATGGATTTTCCTTTGTGGAACCAGGTTTAGAATTGGGATGGACAGGTTACCTTGACTAGAGCAAGAGCCCACCCAAGTCCTTGTCCTTGGACCCAAAGGAAGCTTGATCCAGAAGGTCTTTGAAATAAGCAGAGGTAAAACAAGCCAGCCAGTTTTTGCCCAATATATGTTGTTTGCAAACGCTAGCGGTCAGATTCTCTGTGCTGGTGCTGTTACAACACAGTGTTGCGGGTGTTGCACTGGGACGAAATGTAGGGAATTATTATTTTTTTTAGATGTATATCCCATATCTTATTTTTAACTTTTTTTTTTTTAAAGTAACATCATGTGTGATTTTGCAATAATCTGTAGTTTTGGCACTGTATTATGTTTCTTAGGTTTTGTTCTGGTGGAATGAGAGAGAGAGGTGTGCAATATTTTATAACCCAAGGGAATAAGCGCCGGACATCTGAAGTTCTGGTTTCTGCTTTCCAGGACTGCTTGCAGCTGGTGTTTAAATCAAGGCACAGATGCTAACTGCGTGCGGCAGATACTCGTCTGTGTAAGACAGTTTTTAATGTATAGTGGATGGTGTTCAGGCTCTAAATGATGAAGGCAGTTTAAGGAGTTGAATGTAATAGGTAACGACCTGAGGACAAATCAGAAGAGATTCGTTTTTGCTATGTCTACAGAATTATTTTGCAAGGGCCATTTCTTCCCAAGTAACTGCATGTGGAATCGAAAAATTCAAACATGTGCGTTTACTTTCTTACCTCTTACTTTGTTTAAAAGCCCCAGCTTTTCTGTTCAGTTCCAGCTAGAAGAACAGTTTCAGCTGAAAATACCGTATTTTCAGCTCATCGAAACATTCTTTACAACTGAGCGTACTCAAGGTCTTGGGGATCTCTATTTAATTTTCTTTCTGATGGGAAAAAAAGAGAAATCCCATGAAATTAACTTTTTTTTTTTTTAGTTCTCTTTCCAACCAGCGTACCAAATATGTATTTGAGCCACCTTTTTAATGTCCCCCTCGTCCAACAGTTCAGTGTCTTTACTGTGCATATAGAGGACAGGTTTTAACGCTCCAGCTTTCACACACCGGGACATGTAGCTCCATGGCAGAAAAGGACCAAATTGTTAGATTTCCCAGGAAGAATTGTGTGTACGTGTGTACGGCAGCGCATAGTTAGGTCATTAAAATCCAGTCAGTTACCTGCACTCCTGAGCTTGCCACCAGATACGTCCTTAATGGATTGTTGTAGCTTTAATGAAATCCAGTCTCGCTGAATCACTAAACTTACTTTCTCCAGGAAGGCTCTTTACAGGGACCTGACAGATCACCTCTCCAGTGCTTCCAGACGTCCTGGCTCTCTAATTCTTCTCCATAATGAGTTTTGTGCTGCACGATAAAATATTCATGTTAAAATAGGTTCTAAACTAATTATCTGCAGCCAGCAGTTGCCAGTGCAGTCATTTGCTGTTAGCTTGGCTCAAGTTAATGGGTTGTATTTCAGTACAAATAGTCCCTCCTGGCTGTTTCCTGTCACTGATTCTTATCCTAAATGGAATTTCCATATGTGTCTGGAGCTAATTCTTCTGACGTCCAAAGGAGCTTTCTCCTTCTACGTCTACACCCCGTTTCTAAAGAGGAGGATGTGTTATGTATTATGCAGTTGCTGCAACTGCTGTTTCCTTAGAAGCAATCGTCTAGTAGGTCTTTTTCTCTGCGCTCGGTGTTGTTATCATCTGAGCTTTCTTTTTACCGCGTGCATTTTTAGCAACAGTAGAAAATGTTCATACGGTGACCGTTCTATTTGGGTGTTGAAGTTACACGGGGACAAAAGGGAAGAAAGTGATATATCGCGGGAAGATACACAGGTAAAATAAGCTCAACGTTTATCTGGAGGTATCACGTTAAACTGACATCATTGGGAAATCCTGACTATGTTGGTTTTGAGCTTAAAAGTGCCCTTAAAGAGGAATATGATAGATGGAGGCTGAATAAAAGGGCGCTGGGTTTCAAAAGGGCTAATGACTTTTTTAATTTTCAGTATCAGCTGTATGTGGTAATCAAAAGCTTCAGGGTTTCTCCTCCCTCTTTTTCTCAGAGACACGTTTGTATTAAAAATATTGATAGATTTTAATATCTTAATATTGCCATATGTCCACAGACTGTAAAAATGTCACTAAGTGTATGAAAGTAATTTTGACTAATCACATGTCCGTATGCCTAATTGTTGGTGGGATCAAGGCCTGTGAGTACTAACATGGAAATAATTTAGAAATCTGGTTGGGTTTTTTTGGTGGGTTTTTCCTTTTTTTTTAAATCTTCATGTTTATAGCAAATAATTTAAACAGCTTGCAGGGGAAAAAAAAATCTGCTCTAGTCTATACTAATTTTTTCCCACATTAGTCCTAATGGGACTCTTGTAATCTGACATGTTGAAGAGATTCATTTAGACATTTAAATTTACTATAGATTTGCAAGTACGTATTACAGAAATGAAGACAGACTCTTGCTACAGTCATCTAAAGCTATTTGATACCTGAAAAGATCATTCCATTTTCAATTAAACTTCAACTGACAGACAGAGACTTCAAGCAATCCAGTTGATCTTCTTCAGCTCCCCATGCACCCCGCGTGGATGAACTCTTGGTGTGCTCTTTGGGAGCAGGGGAGGTTCACCCGAGATCTATTGGAAAGGAAACTTCTGCAAAATCATTGAGGTTGCATGATGTGCAGAACCTCTCCACCGTCTGCACGGGACACTCCTCCTTGTGCGAGATCTGCTCATTTTCCCGTTACTTTGTGTTTATTTGTTGTGGTATTTCACCATTAAACCAAGGTTATGAGCTTGGTGAGGCAATGCACCGTCTTTAGCTTCATGCATCATTAAGAGCCCCTCTAGGGTCTCTAATTTGTGGAATTTGAGCTTTAGGTAAACAGATGTTTGCAGACAACACCAAGTTGGGTGGGAGTGTTGATCCGCTTCCTCTGTAGGAAGGCTTTACAGAGGGATCTGGACTGCCTGGATCGATGGGCCAGGGCAACTGTATGAGGTTCAACAAGGCTCCATGCCAGGTCCTGCACTCGGGTCACAACAACCCCAGGCAATGCTACACGCTTGGGGAAGAGGGGCTGGAAAGCTGCCGCACCTTGAGTTCTGCGGTCAGCTTTGGGCCCCTCACTACAAGAAAGACACTGAGGTGCTGGAGCGTGTCCAGAGGAGGGCAATGAAACTGGTGAAGGGTCTGGAGCACAAGTCTGATGAGGAGCGGCTGAGGGAACTGGGGTTGTTTGGCCTGGAGAAGAGGAGGCTGGGGGGAGACCTTATTGCTCTCTACAACTACCTGAAAGGAGGTTGTAGCCAGGTGGGGGTTGGTCTCTTCTCCCTGGTAACAAGTGGTAGAACAAGAGGAAATGGCTTCAAGTTGCTCCAGGGGAAGTTTAGATTGGATATTAGGAAAAATTTCTTCACCAAAGGGGTTCTCAAGCCCTGGAACAGACTGCCGAGGGAAGTGCTGGAGTCACCATCCCTGCAGGTATTTTAAAAAATGCGTAGATGTGGAGCTTGGGGACATGGTTTAGTGGTTGGACTTGGCAGTGTTAGGTTAACTTGGTTGAACTCGATGATCTTAAAGGTCTTTTCCCACCAAAACGATTCTATGATTCTATGAATAATGAGGAAGGAGGAAGAAATGGAGGAAACAAAAGCAGAATGAGTTGATACTTGAAGCAACTGAGAGACTTGACTTACAGACAGGAGGATGTTACTCTGAAATATTTTTAATGTATTTTTATCATTGTATGTATGAGCCTTTGTCATCAACAGAGACATCAAACGACAAAAGCCTCCCCCTTGCTCTTGTGTTGCCATAAAAGAGTTGGGGAAGGTCTGTTGAGTTTTTATGGGTGATTTAGGCATCTGACATGAATCTTAAATCTCTAAGGATTTGCGAGGAAGTAAGTAAAGCTAATTGCATTGTTAGTTTGTATGTTTTCCATGTTGTGTAGCGGTGCTTTGGTGCATACACTTAATGGGGCTCTGAAAAGAGGGGAGAAAAGAGTCTTTTATCTATATATTATAAAGCTGTGAAAGTTTAATGAAGATTTACACTGTATAAAGTTGAGCATGATGAAATTCTTACCACTATCAATCTGTTTCATACTGATGCAGAATTTTGCACATCTTCAATATTTATGAAATTAAGGATTAAAAGGAAACTGTTCTCCCAACAATGCAGATTAGTATACGTGTGATTTGTTTCCTTTTCTCCTTGGCTCTATTTTCCAAATAATCCTTGTCTCTATAGAGTGTGAATATCCAGAAAAGCATCAAGTGATGCGACTTGAATCTCTCGTGCAAGGAACCAGAGGAACGCTCCTTTATAGTAGGACTTGAGGGAATGCAAGTTTTTTCCTTTACGATTTTGTATTCTTGAATGCTCTTGTTCATAAATACATAGTTTGCTGTATGCTTTTCCTGAAATGCTCATCCCTCTCAGAGTGTTGCTGAAGTGATGATTTTCTGATGATGAAAGATTATTGATAGAAGCTAGAAATTGATATCTTGATCGTGGCTGTGCTTTCAGGTATTTGATCACCGGTATATCAATGATAATTTCTTCAATATCCGCTTGATTTGGGAAAAAAATAACCCTGTCTTTTTAGAAGTGAGTGGAATGAATGTTATCTTACCAAGAGATGAATGTAGATTTAAAATTCAGTTGATAGCAGCTATATTATGGTTTTAGCTTGATTTTCTAGGAAATGAGTCCTATCAGAAAGGAAATGAGTCCTTTATGATTGTTCTGTCTGTCCCTCCCCGCTAACGTGATTGATATCAGCCAAATCTGAAAGAAGCGGAAGATGCAAAGCCATGTGCAATTGCTGCGGGGAGCGGAAAAAGTGAATATCAGCAATGGCACAGAGGAGGAAAACAGCGAGGGAAAATCAGGTAAAACTTGGCTGCTCTGGTTAGCAGAAACCACTGGCCAGGGGTGAGACACGGAGCTTCAAACCACCCGTGTTTGATGGTGTCTCCTGGGCAAATGTTGTAGGGAACGTGTGGAAATTTATGGATATTGTAGTGTGGGAAGCTGAAGGGACAAAGGAAATACATCTGTTTCTCTAAGTGTTGATCCTTGAATGTGTTTTTGGAACTGGAAGTTGAAATAGTATTTAGTTATTACGAGGCATTTTTATGATAGCTTTGGGGTTGATTTTTCTTAGGTTTAACATCCTCCACTGTACTCAAAGCCAACTCCAAGCAGTAGAAGTGTTCATCCTGTCTGATAACGGTGGAACTTCACTTTTCTCAAGTCAGAACTGAGTCCCTCATACACACTTCTTTCTCCCACCCCAGATCTGTGATTTCTCACTAGCCTGTATATGTGTCTAAGAACATAAAAACCTCTTGCATGTAAAAGCCCTCTTGCTTCTTGAGACTCAGGTATCTTGATTTCAGGAGACTTACCATGAACATCCCTGAAGTTGCTGAGGCTGCACAGCCCCCTGACGTTCTCTGAAGGACAGGAGCATCCTGAGGACTTCTACCACCACTGCAGTACCCTCAACTGTATGTCAGGGGAGTGTTCGGTCAATAACTGCGAGCTTGTCTTTTAGCTTTGAGCAGAGCTTAACAGGGACTATGGGCAAGACAAAAGTTGTGTGAATTAGCACAGTGTGGTACTGAGGTTAATGAGCTCTGGTACGAGGCGTTAAACTAGATTTTGTGTCTTGCTGGCTGCGTAAATGTGAGTAATGGGTACTCGTTTAATACGGTTTAAGCATGACCTGGGTCCTCCTAGGAGTTCTTCAACCTCCACGTTGTCTCTGCATGTAGGTATTTAGCTCATCTGCCCCCATTCCGTTCGCAATCACTAAGAGGTCTTGAAAAAATAGCTGTGCTGTTTTCTGCGAGGTGAGAGCGTCGGCAGAGCGCTGCATCGGACACTCACTGGTCCAATGTTTGTTCAGACTGGAGGAGGACGAGTCTTTTACAGATAATTACGTGAATTTACAAGGGAAGCAAAAAGCTTTGGCTACGTGAAGCATCAGGCAAGCAAAATCTGCGGCGGGGAGAATATTCTGAGGTTTAAGGAGCATCAGCTTTGACTTGAGAGCCCTCGTTAGACAGTATGACTTCAAGCAAGTTGAGTGGAGACTACTTTGGTATTTAAGTCCTCATGCTGTCCGCTGGAAAACGCATGGGGTAGGCGGTTGCTGACCTTTCGCATCTGCCTTGTCTAACTGTCCTTTGAGAGAAACCGCTCAAGTATCCCGAGCCATAATTTCCTTATCTGTGGAAGAGAAATAATGACGCTGATGACTTGTAAGATCTCACTGATTGTGAAGACTGATTAGTTAATGCTTAGAAATCACCGAAAATGCTCTGTAGTGTAATATTTATTAATAAGGGCTTTCTCTTCGATGAACGAAAATGTTGGTCTCGCTTATAGCATTTCTGTAAGTCTTAAGAGGGAGGAAAAAAAAAAAAAATTAAAGCCAGATCATGGGTTAAACTGAGATAATCCTGGGTAAGTCAGTTAAAGCAGGAAAAATCCCTAGAAAAGAAGCTGTATTTGTAATGAGTGGTTCAGATAGTGCAAGTTACGCTGCGTCTCCATTCTCATCCTGATCTAACTGCTTAAGGAGTCCAGGGAAAAAAAAAAAAAAAAAAGCTTATCATGCTATTATTAATTGTTATGGCTCTTAATAGGGATTTTTAACTTGAATTCTTTGACTCATCCTTTTTTTTTCTTTTTTTTTTTTTTTTTTTTTTTTATTTATATAGCTTGCTGGCCCCCTGTGGCCTAACCAAATACCTTCCTAATTAAATTTAATAATAGAAAGAATCATTAGTGAGGTGTGTTGTTCTGCTGGGAGAGAGGATGGTTGAGACAGATGTGAACAGAAGAGAAATGAGTTCTGGAGTTTCAGCCGAACTTCTCGAAACTCTGACCCGAAGCGATGGAAGAGGAGTCACAGGGGGGCTGGCAGGGAAGGGTTAAACACGAAGTTTGATCTTTTCTTTTCCAGGGAGCGTTTTGCTGGCGTACATCAGAGCAAAAGGGGCTATAAACTTTATTTGGAGAGCCCTAAAGAAAAGTAAGCTTTGTGTACCAAGTCCCAAGAGTTTTTAAGAAAGTGGATCAATTTAGTTAAATTGTGAATGAGTATTCTCCTGTGAACATCTGTAAACTGTTGAGTTTAATTGCCCTACAGCTGGCTCTGATTGTAGCTTTGGGGGGATTTTTTTATGTTTTTTCCTTGGTTTCCTGGTGTCATTTGTTATTTTTTATTTATTTTTTGGGGGGCATGTTAAAAAGTAAATAATGACACATACACATCCCCTTCAAAGAGCTCTAAAGAGAAGTGGGCTTATCTGATAGAGGATCCTTTTGTAGGCACCTCTTACAGCCTGAGCATCGATGGGTTCCAGCTGCTTGTGGGGATGTAGAAGGTGTTTGGGAACTTAGTTGATTGGATTTGTTTGCTTTACATTGTGATTTTTCCCGTTTTGAGATTCTTTTCAGTCTTTTTTTTTTTTTTTTGAACGCGTTAACAGGCAGTGTTGGATGGTTTATATAGTGGAACTCAGCTTTGAATAGTGAGAAGGGAAGGGACAAATGCTTTTCAGCTGGCTTTTCTTTTGTCCAGCGGAGATGTGAATATAACAGTGGGTTTTTAGTACTACTACTCTCCTCATAGTCCCTTAGAAATAACATAAAGAATGAGTTTGGTTGTCATTATCTTATGGCCTCAATAGTGTCCCTTGGCAGAGAGAACAGAATTAGAGGACCACAGGATGGTACGAGGTGCGACCGTGGCCTTAAATTGACCTGCCAAGATTTGTGATTTCAAAGTACAAAACCCACTGAATGGCCTAACTTGGGGTTTTTTTTTTAATTATTATTATTTTCTCCTTAGAGGCATTGGTCATTTTTCTGGCTACTAATTAACTCACTGTTTCTTTTTACCGTTTGTTAAGCTTAGAACTTTAAAGCTGGCTCTGCAGATTTAGATTTTTTGCTTCTTCCCCCCCGCCCCCGCCCCCAAGATAAAGATGCTCTTTATATCAGAAAAGGGCTAGAAACATTAGCATGTATTAACAATGTTAAAATCATATAATCTGTCCTGGATTTTGCAAAACTGAATTAGAAAATGTAGCAAGAAGCAGCTATAATTATGAGAAATAATATTTTTAGAGAGAAAAAGCTGGGGGAAAAGCTGTACAGAGAGCAAGCCAAATATATATTTACATACAATATTAAAAATATTTTTTTAAAAGGCGCTTAAAAAACTTAATAACATTTGATGGAACATCTGGCAAAATGTGTGGCATTGTTTTGCCAAAATATTTACTGTTAAAAAAATGAAAACAAACTTCTGTGCATTTCAGGGGTTGGAATATAATTGCATGACAGAGTAGAATATATTATTATATAAAACAGAAATATTGTTAACTGGCTTCTTTCCTCGAGATTGATATCTCCAATTAAGATTACAGGGTTTGGAGGGCTGCCCGCCTCACCGAATCCAGCTCTCGCGCGTTTCTTAGGCAGCGAAATCTTTCAGTTCTGCTCATAAAACTTGTCAAACGGCGTGGCGGCGGCGGCGGCTGGGATGTCAATCCTCCCTCTTCAATCGGAAGGGCAACGCGGATCCTTGCTGCTCCCGATGGGGAGAGGCTGTTTTCTAATTTCCAACTGAAACTTGGTAATGACCAGTTTTACTACCAGCTTGTTCTTCTGCCAGGAAGGATTAAGCTGTTTGTGGGAGGGATGGAGAACAGCTGGTGCTTTTTCTTTGGAACCGGCGGGTGATGATACGGGCTGGAGTAGATAAACCTAAACCGAGGGGAAGCTGGCGTTACTTCAGTGGAGGAAGCGGGTTTGAAGGCATCGGATTAGTAAATCCAGCGCGCTGGAAGACCGCTGGTCTAAATGGTAGATGTTCGCTGAGGTGGGACCCCTCTAGCAGCTGGGTCACTGTGGTTGCTGGTTACTGTGATCTCCTAAGAAATTCCCCCATGCGCCGGAGGTCCAGGCTTAATTTCAGGGCGTTTGGGTTAGTCATTAGTTAGTGTTGGGAGGAGGGCGACTGGCGTAGCATCCAATTAGGAAGCCAGAATGGTCCGGCAGATATTTATATCTTTGAAGCACGGCAGACTACTTAGATGAAAACAAAAGAAAATTTAAAAAAAAAAAAAAAAGGGAAAATGCAAGAAGTTGAGATTTGATTCATGTTTGGCCTTTTTATGGGCCATGAGTTTCTTTTAAGGGGAAAACAGAGCAGGGAAAAGTCAGTGTGAAATGGCTGTTGCACAAGCGGTCAATGGTGAGGCTCAGGCTTGTGAAATAAATTTGAAAGGGAAGAGAGGAATAACTGTGAGATGAAGTCAAGGGAATAAAAATGATGCAGAAGAGCAGCCTAGGGAAGAGAGGCTGTAAATATGTTTTAATGTATACGGATGTTGTTCGAGCAGCACCCATGAATGCTTCCAATGTCAGGAGAAGATGAAAAGTTTGAGGAAAGAAGGTAAAATATCAATAAGAATGAGGTTTATATTTAGTAAATCATCATCCGAGTGATTTGGCTTAACGTTATTAAAGGAAGGTGATGGAACAGATGTCAGAGAAAAAAAACCAAACCTCTTACGGGAGGCAGAAGAACATACAGAAAAGGAAGGATGCACCAGAACAGGTGATCAGATGTTGCAGATTTCTGAAATCTGGCTGAATGCCGAAAAAACCAAATTGAGAAGTGGGAAGTGTGGGACAGGAGCTGAGCCAGCCTGGGGGAAACAGAATCCTGTTGTAATTAGATTTTCTTGGGTTTGATTTGGAACAATTGCCAAAGGAAAAATTGTCATTTTTGAATGCTCAAACGCTGTGAGAAAGAGGAAAAAAAAAAAAAAATTAAGGAATTATTTTAACTGATTTATGTTTTGGTAGTATCTGCTTTTGCTGGGTGTTATTTTAACATTTTTAAAAATACTGTTTGTTTATTAGCTGCACAGTGGGGGAGTGTAGGAGCAAACCCATGTCAGGTGGCTGGTGGTGCGGTGGGTTCCTGTTCAGTGTTGTTCCTCAGTGGTGAACACCATTATCCATCTTTTGTGGCAAAACAAACATTAATCAAAATATCAGTTAGAATACTTTTTTTTTTTTTTAAGATATGGGGAAGCTTCAACTAAAATAAGGATGAATATTTTTGAGGAAGCAAAGCCATCTCAGAAGGCTTTGCATCAATCAAAACACCCAGATTTGTTCACGACGCTTTAAATTCATAAAGAGGTGGATCATTCAGAATGAATCTTGCATTTGAAGCGAGCGAGGGCAGGAAAAAAGCATCAAGGTTTGTTTGAGGGCTTTTTTTTTTTTTTTTTTT
>VXBL01001348.1:937059-993055 GCA_013400195.1 Aramus guarauna
GGGACGTGGTTTAGTAGACATGGTGGTGTTGGGTAAACGGTTGGACTTGATGATCTTAGAGGTCTTTTCCAACCTTAAGATTCTATGACTATAGTTGCGCTAGCCTAACCTGCTAGGTTGTCTGGTAAGAGTTTTAGCCTGGTTTCTTGAGGAATCAGAACTTCTGTATAACTACCCAATGATTAATAAATGTATTTAGGCAATTTTCTATTTACTTCTGTGTCTTTGTAAAGTATAGAGTGGCTACTGATAAAAATTTGCTGTGGGTATTAAGTTTTACAGAGTGGAAACTGGCTATGCCGTTGTGCAGAATGATCAGGCTCCTTTGTGAACTGGTTTTGTGGAACCATAACAAAATTTTACATGCGGAAGGACCGAGAGTAACCGACTCTTTCCTGAAAGCAGCAGCTCTGAAGAAGACTAAGTGGTGATACTGATCCTATGAGTGCTCCCTGCACTCTTTAAATAATGGTGAAAAATTGGACAGGTACAGAGGAGAGCTAATTACGGTTAAAGAATATAGAAAATAGAGTCTCTCTACTGTCTCCAGGGGAAAAAAAAAATAATGGAAAGAAGATGAAGCGCCCTCAAAGGCAGAAAATAACTGAGTATGGAAAGACTGTTTCTTTGGTGCACAAAGATGTAAAAAAACCCAGTAGCTCGAAGCTAAAGGGAGATATATTCAAACTAGATGCAGTCTTAAATTTAAACATGAGCTGACGTAGCACTACAACAAAGTTGTAAGGGGAGAGACAGGTTCTCTGTCTCTGGCTAAATCATCTCTAGACGTTACCTAGACATCTAGTTAAAAACAAGCTATTGAGTAAAACTGAATGGACTCTTATTTATAAGAGGCCAGCCTAAATGATCTAATGATCCTTTCCAGCCCTAAGCTCCCTGAATACATTTAACTTCATGAATTTCCATTAGGAAATGTTTGGAGTTTTGTTCTGTAGGGGTTCAGGAGTTATTTAAAAGGTTTATTCTACAGTCTGCTGCATTTTTTTCTCCTGTTATGCTCCAGCTCGGGCTGGTGAGACAAAAATTAAAAGCAATGAGAAATGTCAGCAGTGCTCATCCTTCTTATTAGAAGATTTGACGGTTCTCCACAGTTACAACACGTCCCTGAGCGTATCAGTGTAGCTGTGCCAAAGGTGAGGAAGAGGAGGAGTCTGTCTGGACATTATTCTGATATCTCGTATTCTTGAAGTCCTTAAGGCAAGTTCAGTGCTAAATTTGTGAGTATCGAGCTGCTTTTGCTGCTCCTGGGTGACCTGCCAACACCTTTGTAAACTCTGACCAAGTCCTTGTCGCCACCATCCTTAAAATGGCCTTTAGCTTTTGCCTTTTGATTCTGCCTGGTTTGCTTATCTTTTATCTTATCTTATCTTATCTTATCTTATCTTATCTTATCTTATCTGCGGAGCAGGGGATGGAGCACGAGACACCAGGATGTGTAAAAAAAAGTGGCGCACAACCTGATGAGCACCAGGGGACTGTCGCGCAAGATTTTCGGATGCCGGTTGCTTCCCAGGCACTGCTCACCTCCTCAGGTGGAGCGGTCCCGTCTCCCATGAGGGCAATCTGCTTTCATAGTCCTCAGCTTGATTTCTCTTGGCAGCCAAACTGGATATGGTTGACAGATTATGTCTGAGAAGGGCTTCAGTAATTGCTCGTTCTGTTCGGTGACTATGTCAATGACAGATGGTCACACTGAATGTTTAAAATGTTCGGGACCCCTGGATGATCCCTAAGCTTATGAACAACAAACTTTGCCAACATTTCTGTTGTCTATTAGCAGAAGAATTTAAAATGTTTCCTTGAATTACTATTTTTTCCCTTTCATCTTAGGCATGTTTTGCTGGGTTTGTACTTTCCTGAAACATTTCCTTTTTTCTTTTTTTTTTTTTTTTTTTTTTTTTTTTTTTTTTAAAAAAATTTTCAAGATGTTAGTNTTCTTATTAAAGAAAGTCTCAAGATGTTAGTACAGACTGGCATAAGTAAGTGCCAACTGCTCTCGCAGACTTGTTAACAAATTTATTTTTGCCTGGGAATGGCACATATGGCCCAGAACGGAAATATTAGGGTCTGTAGTCTTTGTGAGGGCTGGCAGATATTGTCTTTGAAGAAATAGCATTTGGGTCAGTCATAAATTTCATTTTTATTTTTATTGCCGGAAGGGCTTCTCAATTTTTTTTTCCAAAGTGATGGTCTTCAATCATTGAACAGTCCTGTGACAGCTCTGGAGTTGCAAAAAAGAGGCGGTGGGAAAGTAGCCAATTTATTTATGGCATCCCTTCATTGCAGTTTAGTAGCTGCAAACAAGTAAGTCGGCGTATGTGACCCATCTGAATTTCACGGACCACAAATTTCCTGCAAACCTTGGGGTTTGGGTGGGTTGGCTGGCCGGCAGGATGCTGGTTTGGTACTTTTTCTACTGCACACTGCATCATTTTTTTACAAGACTTGTAAAAACAATTTTTAAGGAAGACAGACTCACTTTTACACACTTCTAATTTTTTTCCTGCTTTGAAGCATTTTACATAGTTCTCTTTTCTAGGTAGCTTTTCGATCCCACAAAGTCTGGCAGCAAAATAGCGTATTCTTGAACTCTAGTGTCTTTCTGCAGATTCCTTCATCCCCTTCTTGTTCTGATGAGACAAATAATGTGATTTTATGGCACGCTTCTGCCCATTAAACTGGATTCTTGCACCATGCCTACGTGTCAGTAATATGGTGCATTTTATGGTTGGAAAAAGCTTCTAATAATCTTTCAAAAGACACCCAGGTTCTGGCATAGTGTCTGCTGCAAAAGGGAGAGCATCAACCATCAAATATGGACCAGGATGGGCAAATCTTTTTCCTGCTATCTCAGATTTATTTTTTTTTTAATTTTTTTTTTTTTTTTGCTCTGCTGAGCGTTGAGGTGAGTGCTGTAATGATCTTCAGGAAGTTTATCACATTGGAACAGATTTGTGTATTCAGCTAGTGTATGCGGCAAACTGGCTTAAAAATTAGTTTCTTGCTGTTGCAAGCCATTCTGATGGATGTCTGGATAATTGTCCTATCTGCATATGCGAAAAGGAGAAGGAAATGATTACATCCCCAGCCTTATTTAAAGGAGTGAAGGTTGCTCTGAAGATCTAGAGGGAGGAGATTGACGCAGCTAGGATACATTTAAATCAAATCAGTAAATTAATCAACATCTTGTTATCGTTGCGTAGTGTGCTAGATTTAATTAGCGAAGAAAAAAAAAAGGAACTGATGGGTGTATATATATACATGTATGTGTTTGGAGGAATAATTGAATATGGCTGGACTATGGGATCGCCGGAGATACGTGAGGGAAACAGGCCAGAGGATGGGTAAGTTCGCTGCCGTCTGCACCATCCTTCAGTGGGAGATGCCGATGGATTCAAAGCTCAAGATGCCTCTGAGCCACATCGGCAGCTCTCACTGCTTTCCTCTGGTTTGGTCTCTGTGTTTTGGGATTTTGCTGCTTTGAAAATACCTATGGCTCCGTTTCTCTCTTTCTCACTTGATTTCATTGATGAATTCCTCAGTGCTGCTACTCCTCATCCTTGACTTGGTATTTTCAGTGTGTTTATTTTCTTCATGTAGTGGGAAAATACTGGAGCAGGTGGCAGTAATCTTTGGTACTTCTCTCAACTGCTTTTTTATTTTTCTTTGAAGTTATATTTTGGAAGTTACGGACTTAGATTTCCAAGTGGCTCCTGACCAAGTGCCTCAGTCCAGGACTGGATACTTAAATCAGCAACAGTTGCATCACCTGAATGAAATCTCGCTAATGCCAGCTTGGAATTAAACACACTGAAATGTGTCCCCAGCTGGGAGATGGAGAATCTTTTTGTGTTTTCCTGGTGTTTCACAGCTTTTTTTGAGCAGAACAGTTAAGAATATGACAGCTTTCCCATGTTAGGGAGTGAAGCGTGCCTTTGAAACACTCCTCGGTAGACCAGCACATTGGCGTGGCACAACACAGCCGGGCAGAGACCACCTTTCTTAGCTCATGGGCAGATCTGGAGAACGGTTGGGACTGGATATGACCATCCTGCTTCTTTCCTGCAGATCCAGCTTGCTCAATGACTTTTTGGGCATTTACTCACATGCTGTAACCCACTCTTGCACAAGCTCCTTTGCTCAAAGGCTGAGTAACTCGAAAGACTATTTTCATCACTTCCTTTGAGACTCGTATATGTGCTGGGATTATCAAAGATTATATTCACCTTCAAGGAAAGAAGTGATGTATAAAAATACTCATTCTGAATAAACCCTGTGCAGGTGTTGAAATCGATGCTTGTCAGATCCGTGCCGGGAGGGATCTGTTATTGTGGTACCAATTAGAAAGCCAACCCAGACTGGATGAAGCTCACCAGGAAACGTCTGAGTGCGCCAGCTTCAGCGACAATTGCAGGCATTGCCAAGACGGCACAAAGACGCGGCAGCTCTTGGCCCCTTTCCATGGTCTCCATGTTAAGCATCTTTGTATTGGAGGAGACTTGAAAGCTCGCTGAACACCGCTGGGAAACCCTCTGTGGTTCGACTGCCTCAAGTGCTCGTGATGCTCTTTTCTTCCCCGGCGTAGCTGCTCCAGATTATTTGATCTGCTGTTTTGGATAGTCAGTCGAGGGATTGATGGCTCTGCAATAAAGTCAGACTTCCAGCAAAGACTGCTCTGTTTCAGCATGCCGCTCTTCATTTTCTAAGATAATTGGAGAGATTAATTACTTTTGAAAGTTAGGTTTTTTCCCCTTTCTACTGAAATGGACCAAATAAAGCCAAGGAGAGGGAAAGAACATACCCATCTCGTTTACCTAGCGGGACATCAACATTGTCAAAGACTGCCATGCTTAGCTCATGTCAGGAAAGTCCAGTAACACCAGTCCAAAGTTGAAGTGCTTCAGATGTGTAGAAACCACCATAACTGTGACTTGCATCTCAGCAAGCGGTTTTACACAGAAAATATTCCACGTAGGAAGGTCATGTTCAGGTAATATAAGGCTTTTAAGCATCTGCTTTTCTCTGAGTGCAACTTGGAGCTATCTGCTGGGATGGAGTAGATGCTCTTTTCACAGCAGTACTGGGTTTTATCGCAGGATTTGCTCTTACCAAACTTCCTTGATTTTACTTTTCAATTGTTGCTTGAGTTTTTTTTTGCAGTGGGGAGTGATTTCCTTCTGCCGGCAGCTGTACACTCCTGCCTGAGGTGCCAAATTGTCCTTCCCTTGTCGTCTTGTTTGGAGTGTCCGATTCTGTAAGAGATGGTGTTATGCCAAATTAGTAGAAGTTGTGTCAAACGTTGTTCTCAAATGATGTTAGTATTTAATTGGCAGTCTGTTACCTGATGTCTTTCACTGGCCTGCAGGACTCTGCTTTCTCATTATGTTGGGTTTAGGAAATATTTTAATGACTTACATTTCTTAAAATGGTGACCACCGTAGTGGCGATGATGAAATAATTTACAGAAGCTTGGATGACCTTAGGAACCGGAGTAAAAGAAAGGGGATGAAATTCAGTAGCACTAAATGCAGGGTCACGCACCTGCAGATTGAGAACAGAAATTCCAGCTCTAAACTAGGAGCTAATCAATTGGAAATGATGGAGGATAAGAAGTGGTACTAGTTGATTACAGAATGACTGTTGGCTGCCAAAGCGATGCTGCTCGGAAAAAGGCAAATGCGACCCAGGCAGGGTATTTCCAAGCAGAGACTGGAAAGTATTAATGTCACTGTACTAGTCTCTGATTAGAAGTCATCTGAAAGATTGGCTGCTGTTTCTGGCTGCTTACGTTGGGGTAAAAAAAGACTATTTTGTGCTGGAGTAGAGTTAGTCTGAAAGGTGATAACAATTGCCTACAAAAGGTATCGGGCACCTTGAAGGGGTGGTAAAGAATTACTGGCTGAATAATGGTGCTGCCACAGATAGGAATAAACTGGCCAAAAAACCAAAAGAAATTTAATCTGGAAATTGCAAAAAGGTTTCAAACAAGTAGAGAAATGAGGTCTCGACAGTGAAAGTGAGAAACTTGGTTTGAGCTTGAGATGAAGAGGCAGATGCAGGAGGTTATATTCAGAGGAGCTGGATGGAGAACTTAAAGACCCAGGAAACCTTTTCCAGTTTTTGTCCTCATTTGATATGCTTTAGGTTTTTAGTTCAGTTTGTATTTAAATTGAGGGGGATTTCAAAGCAATTACAGGGAAGACTTGCTGGAATAATCCAGAGTTTTCTGTTGTTGGTTATAGCTGCAAATGAAAGAAATGTTGTATTTATTTTAGAAAACACCTACCGTTGTTGTCTCTTGTAGAAACCAATACATTTTTGTTGTTACGGGAGCGTTCTTGAAGTCTGAGAAATGATGAAATCTTTAATAACTTTGTGCTTTCCTCCGTTCTCCTGGGCTTGTGGCAAATATCAGCTGTTGAAATTAGTTTGGAAACAGAAGATGTATCATACCAAAAAAGCCCCCAAATAAAAACCCTCCCAAACTGCCAAAGTCAAGAGAGGCAGATGACTTTGAAATAGTCCATAATTACTGAGCCTGTAACTGAGAAAGCGCTGTCTGCATTCAAGAGCTCCAGTTAGTCTGGAAGAAAAAAAAAAAAGCCGAAAGAACCAGAATTACATAAATAATGAAAGAGCTAAAAATGCCTTGGTTTTGTAATGTAGATGAAGGCAAGGTGTCATGACAGGAACACATTTACATATTAGAATTATTTAATTATCGTATCTTGTCCTCTAAAGAAGCAAAATGATCATGAATATTCATGTCTTCAATTAAAATATTAATGGCAGACTGAGACTTTGGTTTTTAGGTCTCCAAACACCCATAAACAGTTTTATTTAAATGCAATGAAGAGTGGAGGTCAAAAAGGAATTGCCTTTTTGTTTTCAGGTTGCAGAGGGGCTGGCGTTCTCCTTGAAGAGAGAAGGACTTTATTTGCTCTCTGCCGGTTTTTGAAAGGAGTCTTGTGGGTACGTCTGGCTGTAGCTGCGTGCTGCTCCAACAGCATCCCGTAGCCTTGCTGAGGATTTGGGGAGATTGATTAACCCTTCAATGTAGACCTGAAAGCACCATCAAACACACTGCAGTGACGTTTTGTTCCCATTTTCAGTCTGTAGGTGCAAGTTACTACATCTGCCTGTGCTATCTGTGCAAGACAGCTTTTTCTTGGAGCTCTTGGGTAGTTTTGATGATCTGTAGGGTCTTCAGCTGTACCCATTTCACTTCTCCAGTGTCATTACAATGAACATGCTTGGCGTCATCAAAGTAATTCAATTAAACCCTCTTGCTGGCTTTAAATTAAGGATGTTGAAGGTTTCATTGGTAACTAAATGTATCCGATCGCAGGCAGCTAGTAAATATTTCCAGCTTCTAAATAGCTTTAAAGAAGAGAACGAAAAGCTTAAAATAGTAACACGTAATGAAAGGTCGCTCTGAAAATATTCAACTAACCCTTGCAACTGATTTTTCTAATAAAGAGCAATTCCTTAAGAATAACCAGACGGAAGAGATCCAGCATTTCTTTCTTTATCAGCAGGGAAGAAGGCATACATTTAATTTGTAGGAACCAAAATAATTAAACAGTTCAGGGTGAACAATTAACTGGATGGATGCAAGCCTTTTGGCTGTTACTTTGTGTGTAACTAAGCGTACTGTAGAAATAACTGAAGATTTGCTCTTTTACGTTTAAGTTGGAGACTGTGGCTCTCTTTCAGGTAAAAGCAGACCTCTCAGGCGTTGGTCGGGAAGGCAGGAGTGAGGATCTCCTGGCCCCAGAGGCAACGGATTTGGGTCTGCTGCAGAATCCATAGAGGGTCAATTTGAACTTATTTCAGAGGCTCATTGGTGACCTTAACGTCTGAAAGGAATTTGTGATAGAGAAGATTGGACACGCCACAGTGTGTGTTTGGGTTTTGGAATGTGTTGATCGGAGCAGCTTCTCTCCCTGTGTTGAATCCTCATCTTGCTCCCTCTTGCAGAAGCCAGGATGCTATGAGGACTGGTGCACTAGCACTACGTACCTAATCAATCATATCTTCTTTCTTTAAAAAGGGGAAACGAATTCTTAGATTCAGAATTTTTTTTTTTTACTTTTTCTGTTCAATGTTTTGATTTGCAAAAGAACAACCTTAGTTCATTATTGCCTTATGGATTATCTGTTATATAGACATGTACCACTGACAAAGCTACCGAAATAAAAATTCTCCTATTTAAATTTGACTGAGTGTGCTCGTACTGCCAGGTAGAAAGTAAGCAAGCAAGATCCCTTGGCTAACGGAATGAGATCAGTTTTCTCATTTCTCAAGTCACAGAAGAGGGACATTGAGCTCCAAAAACTTTATGGTCATTGTTCTGTACAGACCCAATTTAATATAAAAGTTCTAGACATCTTTCTAAAAAGGAGCATTCTTACCTTTGTTAAAGCCCCTTTTCTCAAGAGCGTCCGTGGAGAAGAGAGACATGTTTTTATGGATGCAAGTGGATGGCGTCTGCTCTAGCCAAGCTCTGAGCAGCTGGAGGCAACGTCAGCTCCATGCTGGAGGTCACATTCCTGCCTAGCACACTTCTGTGCCTGAGCTAATAACCCTCTTCCTCCTGCAATATCTGTAGGAACTCATCCATGTAGATAGGCCCATAAAGAAATGCTTTTCAGTTGATTTGACACCAGCTTCTACAATATCTTGCCATTTATAAGGATTTCATTGCACGAGGTGACTGAAGACTGTAGCATTTTGGATAAATGATTCGGCTAGTGAGCAAATGTTTGCTGTTCCTAAGAGTTTTTATAGTATTGTGGCTTATGATGTAGATCTGGAACATATGAAACACTGTGATACCAGATTTTGTGCCTGAGAGCACTCGGGATGTCTCCTCTATTTTATTCTTTTGGGGTGTGCCAGGGAGAGGCCAGGTCTATCTTTCTGAAAGTTGCTGTTGTGTTACCACACACAGTGGCCATGCCACTGCAGAACAAGCCACAACTGCTTCAGCCACCTTGTATTCCAGCTGTGCTGAAGGCATCTGACAGTACTTGAAATGAAGATGATCTCCCACTCTTGGTATCTGGCATGCAGTGTTTCGAGGGATGGGAATCATAGAATCATGTAGCTTGGAAAAGACCTTTAACCCGGCACTGACAAGTCCAACCACTAAACCATGTCCCCAAGCACCACATCTACACGGCTTTTAAATACCTCCAGGGATGGTGACTCCACCACTTCCCTGGGCAGCCTGTTCCAATGCTTGACAACCTTTCAGTGAAGAAATTTTTCCCAATATACAATCTAAATCTCCGCTGGCACAACTTGAGGCCATTTCCTCTTGTCCTATCGCTTGTTACTTGGGAGAAGAGATCACCCCCCACCTGGCTACAACCTCCTTCCAGGTAGTTGTAGGGAGCAATAAGGTCTCCCCTCAGCCTCCTTTTCTCCAGACTAAACAACCCCAGTTCCCTCAGCCGCTCCTCATCAGACTTGTGCTCCAGACCCTTCACCAGTTTCGTTGCTCTTCTCTGGATGCAGTATCTGAAGCGTTTCAAGGGATGGGAAGCAACTACCTCGTACTTGTTTTACATCACCACCTCAGTACCGCAGCTGTAAATCAGTGTCCAGTTGTCCTAGGTGTAAAATAAGCGTGGGGTTTGGGGGTTTATTATTTAAAAAAAAAGTGAGCAGAAGCATGAGCTGGCACTGCCAGGGATACAAGGGACACCATCCTAAATGTTTGCACCGCAAAGGCTTTTGGAGGATTCAGGAGAGTCTTTTGATTTGCTAATCAAAAGCTTTTGAAGAGTGATTGAAAAGACAGAGGAAAGATTCCATTAAGTGGTAAGCACCGAGGAGAACATTGAGATATTTTGAACTATTTCCGTTATGAGCCAGTTTTCAGGTTTTGGCGGCAAGATTCAGAACTGTTTGCTTGCAAAGAGTTAAATGCAGTTCTTGACAGCCAGGGCATGAATGCTGCATAGACATCCCTGCATTTGTTTTGAACTTTAAAAAAACAACAGTCTGATTAGTTGGAGCAGGTTTTCCCTGAGGGAAGACTATAGAGTGTAATTTCATTACAAAATATAGTGCTTGGAGATGAACTGGAGTTGGATTTTTTTTTTTTTTTCCCCCCACCCTAAGGGATTTGACATTTCTATTTCTTGACATTTCTCTCATTGTTAGACTAGCTTCTTTGTGCTGCTTTTTCTTCTCCTCCCCTGGTGAAACTGTAGCTGTCTCCTTGAAGCTTGGCATGTCTTTTCTTGTAGGTAAAACTGGTAATAGTTTGAATTAGTTCAACAAGCAGATGGTTGGAAAAGGAGGCTACGCTATAGCGTGTAGCAGAGGGACACGTGATCCATTGCCAAAAAAAAAATAAATAATGAAGCAATAGTCCCTTGAACACGGGTACGTTTAAAACTGTTATTAGGAAAGGATGTTATATGGTAAAAAAAAGGAGATGTAAAAATAGTAACGGGTTACGCAGAGGTCTGGCTGAAGGTATGTTAAGTATGTCAAAAGTAGCACCTGAGACAGTTTTGTTCCTGGAGCCTATTATTTTAAGAATACTGGATGTTTCTACGATGTTTTTCTGATTTCAGCTGCTTCTCTTCACCGTTCTTTTCTGCAGTCTTTAAGTGGTAGCGTAGCAAGGCACCTCATCGAACGCGTTGGAAGGCTTTGTCATTTATTCGCAGGGGAACAGAGTAGATATTTTCCCACCTTCGTCCGCGATGAACCCATGAAAGATGTGTCGCGTTGTGCTCTGGTAATGGCGAACAGTCTTCTGGCAGAGTGTACAGCATTACGAGGATGTCGGTGAGGGGTGTTACGGACTCTTATCCTCTCCAACCAAAGTCCTCGCTTTAATCATGGCGCTACGAGCAAAGCTGTATTTTAATCCGTTCTTGCACGACTTGTTTACAGACTGTAGCTTTAATGGTATAAAGCTGTTTTACGTTAGACAGAAGTCATCGTCGGAGACAGGGTGGTTTCCAGCATTAGTTTGATTCCTCCTGATATTTCATCCGGTCAAGTATGATGGAATTTTTTAATTTTTTTTTTGCAAATGGACCGGGGAAAAAAATCTTTACTCCAGCAGCTGGCTGGTGGTGAGAGGCACATAGTCATCTTCCAGGCCTAAACCCTTTGATTTTCACTGATCTGGAAAAAAAAAAACAAACAACTGGAAAATGGAGACAAGCATCAGCCCTACAAAAAAAAAACCAAACCATTATTAAGAAAAATATACATTCTTCCTTAAGAAAGCACGAACAACTTTTTGCTGATACTCTTATTGCTTTAATTCATATCTAAGGTCATAGGTGGTCATCGTGATGGCCAAGCACGTGTTTGTTGGGCTCCCTCGCTCGCTGGCGGCTGCTGGGGCGCAGCATCCCCTGCGGATCGGTGCCTGCCCGCTGCTCAGCACCAGCCAAGAGCTTCTTTCTCCACGCCCCGCGACACAGCGCCTTGCCTTAGGAGTACGATACGGATCTCAAAATTCGGTGGGAGGTGGGAAACCCTTTAGATCTGCAGCTTCTCCTGTGTTGTGGGACCCTTTGTGTTACGGAGCGTCGCTCCGAATAACACAACTCTTTTCCTGTGTTATAGTTTGGCTGCTTTCCTCAGTTGTGCGTAGCCCTCGGAGGGGAAAAATGGGGAGGGGGTGTGCTCTCTGAACGCTCCTTCCGTCAGATGAGCCTTCTTCGGCTTCCGATTTTTCTTGATGAACAGTAGTTTTCAAAGTAAGTTTGGTGGATGTTTGAAGCTGAAAGGTTAGGACCACAGCAGAGGGGGACCTCTGAACTCAGTACTCCTTTCAGATGCAGAATGGCTCACATCTATTTTTAAAGAGAGAACGATGGATTTGCAGACTGCACTTACAGGTGGTACAACGCAGCTTGGCGATAGCGGTGTCCGGGCTTTTCAGTGGTACTGCAAGAAGAAACTTCCACGCTTAGGGAATGTGCTCCGAGGTGTAGGAATAACTTTGCTTTGTGCCCGTTCCTCTGCCTCTTTTTAAAATACGTGCTTGATTCCAAGTTTAATTTTTTGCTTTTGCCGTTTCCAGTTGGTCTGTACTGGGGTGTGCACTTCTGATTCTTGTGGTTGAACGAAGGGCACGTATTTCTTTTAATTGTGAAATTTAATACAAAGTATTCCAAGATGTAGGCAAGACTCTACCGAGCTTGAGAGCTACTGTGGATAGAACCTGCTTAATCAGCAGAAACCAGCAAATTTGTTTTTGTTTTTTTTTCTTATGAAGTTGAAATATTCAAATCTCCATTAGCCTATGACTTTTGAATGCTTTTAAATGAAATTTATAAGAAGAAAGTTGCTAGTGCTTGAATTCTTTTTTTTCAACATACATCTTTTGAGCTTTTCTTATCCTGGATACCTGCACAACAATAGCAACGAGTAAAAAGAAAAAATTAAAGAAATCTCTTAAGGAATTTCTGTAAAACAGAACATTCCTGGTCATTGCTTAGGAGAAATCTCAAGTTTCCTGTCTATAAAAATGTACAGAAACATATATGGAAAGGACTGGTCATTCTTCTTTCTAGAGTTTGTTGTATTAGATACAGCAGGATTGTGACATATCGGCTCCTATGAAATTGTATTTTATTAAAGTCGCCAGGTTATTCTTGTGCTAAAAATGGCTTTGATTAAGCACTGTATTAGGGTCATATCCTAGAATAACAGCATTTCTAAATCCCTGGCTGCATTTGAAAGAATTGTGATTAAAGTTTTGGCTATTTTCCTGCCATTGCTAATGTCTGCTGAGGGTTGAGTTACCCTCCTTGATATTGGTGCTTGAGTTCTGTTACAGCCCCACGCGATTTCGTGCCAGTATCAGTGACGGTCTCCGGGAGGCGGGGGGAAGCAGTTTTGCATTAAAATGCAAGAAGTAAAAGCCGTAGCAAAATTACACAGGGGTCTAGAATATCCAGGGTGACTTAATAGCCGTGGTGTTGAGTTGTTTTCGAAAGTCTAATTCGTCTTTGATTGAATTTCAGGCAAAACAAAGCAAGGAGGATAAAGGAGGTGGGGAAACCCATCTAAAAGAGATTATGGATGAACAGGTTGAAAAATGCTGCCTGACAGGTCGTACTCTGAGCAATCTGGTAATTTCTGCTGGCGCGGGGAGTGGTTTTGTGCATTTTTGTGCACTGGCATGGACAATCCATTTCGGTTCCCTTGGGGAAAACCCTCGTTATTAGTTGGGATCGTTCTGCATATTGCTGGAAAATGAATTAATTCACACTAGTGTATGCACAGATGAGGAGGAAGGACATTCTTTTGTTGTTACAAATTTAGAGAGGCATCACAGTGTTGAATAACCAAGTAGGATTTATTTTGCTGTGGTTTACATGCCAGATTTGTAACATTTTCAAGACTTGTCAAAAGATTGGCAAATTTATCTTCATTAGAACCGATGCATTCGTTAATACGTGGAAAACAAGTCTATGACAGCTTTCTGGGACAGCACAGTGGTTACTGTAGTCCCAGCTGTGTACGGTTTCTAAATCCTGTTTCCTTCCTGCTTGCCCATGTTCAATTTTTTTAAATTTTTCTGTAAATGTATACTTCTTCTCGAAGACCGTACAACATTTCACCACTTATTTCATTATTTCTCATACCAGGCCCATAAGAGGGGTTGTAGCGAACCTGTCTCCTCTCAGGTGTGGGTGAGTGGAGATGCAGCCGTGTCTGATGTCATGCCACGAGCGTACGGCCTCGCCAGATGTACCTTGACGTCACTAGCCATTCCTTTGTCTAAAGTGGCCGTGAGCTTTTACGTATTAAAAAAGAAGATGAAATGTGGGAAGTTTTAAACAGTTTATGAGAATATAAAACCATAAATGACTGTATGTCAAGAAATATCTTTGTCTTATTTCACTTCTGTTTGCTCACTGGTTTGTTGTTTTTTTTTCTTCTGACATTAACACTGAACAGAAAACATGTCAGGAATATAAAAAATTCAGGTAGGAGCTATTTCCCATTACAGGAGATAAGATAAAGGAAGCTTTGGGAAGAAAATAGTCGAAAAGTGAATGCAGTGTGTAAGTAATCCCAGTTCATTAGCTCTGGCACGTTTTCTGGCTTCGGGTAAGGATTTGTGCTGCAGCCATGCTTTGGAAGAGCTTACATCTATAGGCGGTAGTTTTAGGAAAACCAACAAAATAGTAAATATGCAAGCTGACAAATACATTAATCAAAGTGCCTGCTGCTGCGTCGCGTGGCCTGGAAAAGAGGAAAAAAGGAGAAAAAAAAAAAAGAGAAAGAAAAGTATGCATTTTAAACCATTTCTGTAGCTGAAGGGAGACTTTACATATGTGGCTGACACGCTGATCAAATGATAAAGTAGAGTCAAATTGAACCTCAACCTTTTGTACAGCCTGTGCAAGTGAAGGCACGCCGCAGTTTTTCAAGGCAGATGGAGTGTGAGCAACTAATAAATCAGGTTTTGAAACATTAAAGAGCAACTTATTTAAATGCATATGGTGTTGGATCTCAGACAAGACGGTATAGGAGAGCGTAAAAGGATTGGGCACGGGAACATCGGCAGAACAATATGTCTGTGCACCAGCTATGTGACTGCATCCAAATCAGCTTCTCGTACTGAAGTCCTGCTCTGTGGTAAACGAAGGGTAACGACGGTTGGTGAAAAGCAAGCAGGAGGAGCTGTTCCAGGCAGGAATTTCGGGCAGGGGTTGGAGTAGGTGGTGCCATCAGTTGGGTAAGTTGGAGCCATGTTCTGTGTTGAATGGAAAGCTGAAGTGTAAGATTGAATTCAAGAAGAGTGAATAAAACCTTTGTGCCTTTTTGTCTACAGCATTTCTCAAAAGAACTTTGCCAGGGGAAGGTTGGAGTCACTACTTCAGTTCACTTTTTGGGAAACTGAAACACAGAAACCTGATCAAGGTCAGAGAGGCCGTATGAGACCCATGACTTGAATCCAGATCTGCAGTCAAGCACTAGTAAAAACTTTTATATGAAGTCTGGGTTGCAGGATCTGCATCAGCTGCCCGTTCCTTTCTGGATTGATTGTCAAGGTTTTGATAGCGAGGTGTATTCTTGTGGCTGGGAGCTCTGTCCCTGCACAGAAGGAAATGCCGTGCTGCTGTCATCGAGGTGCTCGCGCTCCATTTGGGCACAGAGGCAATTTGTGGCAGTATTGCCTCTCCTGCTTTTGGAAATTACTTTTCCTTCAGCGTGGTTTGAAGCAGAACATGTGCCCTACAAACTCTAACACAAGCTATAGCTCTCACCCTTTCTTTCCCAGTTTGATTCCTGGAAGGGATTTGTGATTGTCCAGCCATCAGACTTGACTTCAGCTGGGATTTTTAGATCATTGACATGGTCTCAACCTCAAAGCAAACAGGGGTTGCTGCATATTTTGGAAGCTCTGGACTCCCATGTCAATACTAGTCCCCTGGCCCAACGGCTCCATGAAGCAGACTGAGAACCAGCTGAGGAGCCCTGCCTGAATTTCTGCAGAGCGTTTGTGCTTCTCCAGTGAAAGCTTTTTAGGTTGGAAAGCTGCTCTGCAGCCTGTGGAAGGGAGCATCACCCCAACGCTGCTTCTGGGAGAATTGCTGAGATTTTTTTTCACTTAAGGAAATACTACAGAAATGAACTGTGATGTACTATATAACCTTAAAGGTCAGCTTCCTTGTTTTTTTTCCCCTCACTTCACATCTTTTTTTTGTCTTAATTCCCACCCCACCTCTCTGTCAAAGAAGGAAAAAAATTACAAACTAACTGAACAGGTCTGAGCTTATAGTCCATGCGGATTTGGGGTGTACCTGTACTTGGCTACGACGGTGTTGGTATCTCCTGTGCAGAGTTGAGTGCCAGTGACAAGTGATGGACAGACTGGAGGCAGGGAAGAGTCTGCTGCCCTGTGAGACAATTCATCATCTCAGAGCTCCCTTCCTACCACTGCAGAGCCCTCACCCCAAGGACTGCCAGCCAGTATTTTACAAGTAGTTAGCTACCTAATTCTCATTGATTTTGGGTCTGTTGTAGTGCCAATGTCATCATCTCTCTGATCTCTGTTGATTTTGGTAGAAGGTAGGGGTGCCGATGTGTTTTTAAACATCAGTCTCTTACTCCTGATGGTCTGATCTATAAATTCACAGCTGCCATGATTAAAAAAAAAAAAAAAAAGTGTGTGTGATTGAAAGAAGCAAACAAGAAATGCAATCTTTCCTCTGTCAGAAACCTTTGCTAAATTGCTTCTCCCCTCAAGCAAGGAAGTAATCAAGTATTGGCCAGAGCTTATTCTTGTCTATCTTGATAATGTGTGGATTTTTTTTTGTCTGGTGCATCTCACCTCTCCGTCCTGTTGAGAGAGAGGGAATAGGAGCTCCACGTGCTGTGTCAGTGGGCAGGTAGGTCACTGCCAGAAACGGCAGCCGTGTAGTGCTCTCGCTGCTGCAGTTTGTAGGTGAGGAGGACAAGGGCAACGTCCTTGCTACATAGGAGTAGGCAGAATAGTCCGCCTGAAGTAATCCACTAGACGCCACTAGAAGAAGAGATCTCTCTTGTCTAGTCCTTGGAATCCTCAAGTGGTTGGTGTTTGAAGGGCTTTCTAGAAAAATTGTGTATCATTCACTTACAAATAACCTTTGCTTTACTGTATTACTTGGAGTGCTGAGTTTCAGTTCTGTTTCTGCACGGGCAGACCCATAACAGCTCCCACACGTGGTTTGTAGGAGTCCAGCAAGAAGGGAAGAGAACATGGCTCAAACAGAAAAGCATTAACCCAGACTTGACCTGGACCAGCAGGAAAGTGCAATGTTTCGAGGCTGTCTACCAAACAGTATTCTTAATAAAAGTACAAGTCTTCAAAGATGGTTTTTGTTCAAAAAGGAAGGGTCTGTGGATTTGGAAGTGTAGTGATTATTTTCTGTGGAGCTGGCCTGGAAACACGGACTGTTTCAAACATGGGGCTGGACCCTTCTGGGGTTTCTATTGTATTTGTTCACTTGGATAAACCTACTCAGCTTCGGGGCAGACCTACCCTACAAGTCGCACTGCTTGTAGGACTGCCTGCCTAAGGTCAAGGCACTTGAAGCGCTCACAAAAGCTAATTTTAGGTGCAGGATGCTGAATTCCCTATGTACTTTGTTCCTCAGTGGAGACTGGTCTGGAGAGTGGACCAGATCCTTCCCTCTTCCCTGCTGAGGTCTAATGCTGTAGGAGAGCAAGTGCCAGGGCAGCTGGGTGCTGAGCCCTTCATTCAAGCTGCACCACGTGGGCTTTACTAAAGCAGGTATCGGCCTGAATGCAGTTAAGTTTGATGATTCAAAACACGCAAAAGAATTTGAGAGGAGATAATTATGTCTGTTTCCTTATAAAAAGAACTTTGTGCGCGCCAATACGTTGAGTCACTGCTGTGACTCAGTGTGGTAGAAACAGGACTTGATGCTTGTGTTGTGTGTGCCTTTGTTTAAAGGGGTGCAGCTGTAAGACAATAGAGCCCTCATGTACAGGAATACAAAAAAGCAGACGACGTCCCTTATAAACCCCTGTAGTTATTGTCCCGTAATGGCACAGATCAATCGCTCTTTTCTGTTGAGCTCCGTTTTAGAATAACCCGCTTCACTCTCTTCGGGCAGCTTTTGCTGTCTTCCCTTTCACGCTAAATGAAAATTTGTATTTCCATACCTTGATGACGGCGTACAGGTAATAACTGTTGTTGATCTCAACATAATCAAGAACTTTTCGGAAGGACTGTAACATCTAAACGGGTTCTTTTTCTCCTCTAAGTTTGCTCTGATGCTCAGAGTGGAGGAGGTGGCATTGATTTGCAAGCCGTGTTGATTGCTTGATTGTTGTGGCTTCAAAGCCTGTTTCTTTATTCTTTCTATGGTTGCATAGATTAATGTGAAGTGGCTCACTAGGAAAGGCGCTTTGATCACAGAGAGGTGCCGAAGAATTGTTCCCTACGTGCCTGGAACCTGTTTAGCTGAAAAGTTTGCAGTCACGGAGAGATTAATGAAGTTGTCCTGTGCTAACACAGGAGATAGGAGGGGAAGAGAGCAGAGGTTTGCCTGCAGTCCTCATGGTTTTTGGGTGCTTGCGGTTTCCATTGAGGCCGAATTAATATTTCTTGTTTTGGAAAGAGGTTTACGTATTAGCCAAATATCTTTGTGTGTCTGAAGAAATTTTGTGTCAGATGATAGGATTTAAAGTGTATCTGGGCTGAGGATGAAACGCATTAAGGCAGATGCAGCTCCGAAACAATTGGGTAACGTGTTACGGTGCTCTGAAGTGACAGTGTAAGAAATCTCACCTTTTAAAAGTGCTCTTGTTAGAGACAGAGAGAGCTTTCCTTACATTCTGGATTACCAAAAAAAAAAAAACCACCACCAAAAAACCCCCCCAAAAACCCACCTTTATTACCCCCTATGATTTTAAAAGGTGCAAGGAGCCTCTTACAAGATGCTGAGCTACCTCCTCCCTGATGTCTTCACATCCTTCAAGGAACAGATCCAGAGAGGGAGTGGTGCACGATTCCCCTTCAAACATGGTGTTGAAGACTAAAAACTTCCATACAAATCTTGGACCCTTATGGAGAAAATGTTTTCAATAAAAACCACAAAAAAACCCACCCCAAAACCAAACAGAGAACCTTAGGAAAAGGAACTATAAACACCATTATTGTCTCTTTTTTTTTTTTGTGGTTTTGTTTGTGGGTTGTTTTTTTAATTTAATGGTAGAGAGGAGTTATCTCAATAAATGAGGAAATTGCAAGATGCCTCTCAGTCTGATCTTTTTTTACAAAGTAGGATCAAACTTTTTCCTAGACATAGCAGTCCATGGTTATAGAAGGTAACCAGCTTTACATTAATTGCAAAATTGTGGATCAGGCAACTCCCTCCAGTGTGTTCCAGGGTTTTGTCTTTAAATGAGGAGCCGTGATTTGTGTGATGGCGTATATCTAACTTAAGGTTTGTCTTCAGTGCTGTTTCAGCACACAGAATAGGTATAGGAACACGGAGAAGTTTAATTCATTTGCAAAACACCCTGAGACGCTTTCTGAAGAACGCCAGTCCTTGGCATTGCTATCGTGCTTCAGTATGCTTTCCAGACCGAGTAAATTAGCAAAGTCCAGGTATTCCTCAAATTGTGGTGGGAAACTTTGAACTTGAGTAATTTCATGGCAGAAGAAACTCCCAGTTTTTCTGGGAGGTCCCTTCTGGGACAAGAAACCTTGCCACTGTCCTTCTGAGGACACCCGCTCTGTGTGTAGACAGGATGGTAGCGGTAAACCTCTTTTTTCCATTGTGAATGTTTCCCACAATTTTTAAAAAACTAAGCAGAAGGGAAAACTTGAAGCACTCTTAATGTTTGTTCAGACTTCAAATCCGTGCAAAGATTCTAGCTTTCTTGGTAATCTAATGCTTTTTCATACTGAAGCATGACATTTTAGGCTCCATTTCAGAAACATTCATCTGCGTTACTAATGGACCCGTCTCCGACTCCCACTCGCAGCGGCATTCAGGTGGGCACACTTCATTGCTAGCACAGCGTGAGGATATCATTAACTATATGACAAATTTCACTTCACCTCAAAGTTTTTCTTCTTTTTTTTTTTCTTTTTTTTGTCTCATAATTTATTACTAGACAGATTAAATCAGCAAACCTGTGCTCTTAAGAAGGAACTGCTACAATAACTTTGACAGCTGTGAAAGTTTGGGTTTTTTTCCTAGTGCCTATGAAATGTGGCTGTTATAATTACTTGCTTTACACTAAAAAGAAAAACAAACAAACAAACAAAACCCACCAACAAAAAGCCCAACACACTGCAACCCAAAGGAAAGAATTCTGTAGTGTGGCATTGCTGAAGCAACGACGTAGACTCGGTCCAGATGGTTATTGGAGTGCTGTGTATATCGCGATGTTGTATATCCGTGAGCGTGGATGGTTCGTCCTGTAGTCAGTGCTTATAGGGAGCTGTCATGGCAATAAAGTTGAGCACTTACATACAGTTGAAAATCTTCACTGCTCACTGGGAATTAGGCTTTACAGCTCCTTTTCCCTACTAAGGCAGATAGCTTTCTTCTCTTGGTGTCTGCTCATGTGTACGTGGCATCTGTTCGGGACAGCCCAGCAGTGCGGTATTTGGGTGCTTAGCTCTTGTTTGAGGGCCTATGCAAACTGCCTCTCTGATAATCATCTTGATAAGCAGGAAAAAAAAAAACAATGTCAGGCATTCTTTCTACTCTTCCTTCATCTCCTACTTGTTTTCTGTGGACCTGTCTGGAATTGGTTTCTTTGGATGAATGATCATTCACCTCCCTGCAAGACATACTCTTGGTAGGAATCAGTAAAGATGAAGGGATATTTGTGGTTTATTTTTATGAACATCTTTGTTGGGTATTCAGCACAGGCTGTTGTCTGCAGTGGAGGTATCATGTTGGCTGGTCAGTGTAAATGCACATTTTAGACCTTTATGTCTCCACTTGAGATTTCCCCTTGAATTTCCACTCGAATATCCAGGCAAAGGCGTAGAATCAGAGACTGGTTTGCATTGGACGGGACCTTAAAGCCCACCTAGTTCCAACCCCCTGCCAGGGGCAG
Source organism: Aramus guarauna (assembly GCA_013400195.1). Taxonomy (NCBI): domain Eukaryota; kingdom Metazoa; phylum Chordata; class Aves; order Gruiformes; family Aramidae; genus Aramus; species Aramus guarauna. The sequence goes on from VXBL01001348.1 coordinate 957,670, forward strand.
GGACACCCTCCACTAGCCCAGGTTGCCCAAAGCCCCATCCAACCTGGCCTTGAACACTGCCAGGGAGCCAGGGGCAGCCACAGCTTCTCTGGGCACCCTGGGCCAGGGCCTCAGCACCCTCACCGGGAAGAATTTCTTCCTTATATCTCATCCTCATCTCCCCTCCTTCAGCTTCAGGCCATTCCCCTTGTCCTGTCCCTCCCTGCCCTTGGCACCAGCCCCTCTCCAGCTTTCCTGGAGCCCCTTCAGGGACTGGAAGGGGCTCTAAGGTCTCCCCGGAGCCTTCTCCAGGCTGAACAAGCCCAACTCTCTCAGCCTGTCTCCATAGCAGAGGTGCTCCAGCCCTTGGATCATCTCCATGGCCTCCTCTGGACTCACTCCAACAGCTCCATGTCCTTCTTGTCCTGGGGACCCCAGAGCTGGACGCAGCACTGCAGGGGGGTCTCACCAGAGCAGAGCAGAGGGGCGGAATCCCCTCCCTCGACCTGCTGGTCACGCTGCATCAGAAGCACCATAAGTTCTCTCTTGTTCCAGTTTGGGCTTTTCTCCAGCGGCTATCACAACACAACTGCTGCGTTGTGAATGGTGGCAAATGGCAGCGTTTGCTTTTCTGTGCTGTGGCCGTGCACGAACGGAGCTGTGCTGGTGTCGGGCTGTGGGAACTTAGTTCAGGGTCCGTAGAGGTACGATGGCAGCGTCGAGAGAGATAAAGGTAAGAAGTTCAGTGCAGGCTGCTGGCATTCGCAAGAAGTGTCGCAATGCTGGGTTGTTATTGATATGTACGAGGCATCGTCAGAAATAAGATTTACATTTCAATATATTTTTCAAGGTAAAATATTTAAATACAAACAAAATTACTTTTCCTCGTAGCTTACACCTACATGCAGAGCATTCATTATTATTAATCGAAAGCTAAGAGCGGAGAAGATGTAAAAGCATATTTTTATCTCAGTGCTGACGTTCTGTTCTTCTCAAATCTCGCATAATATGGCCAAGCAGATAAGACAGATTGTTTTACTCCTTGCTGTGGAGTTCATCCCAGTCAATAATATTGATTAGTGCAGGGTGACTTGGTGTAACGAGAGTAACACCCCTTTCTTAATTTGAGCCTGTATTTCCTCGTTCATGCCTCAGTAGTTCATGCTTGGATGAATTCTTCAATAAGTCAGTTAAGGCACAGACCCCACTGGAAATTGCGGGGTCTGACAGGAAAATGAATAATTTTCTTTTCCTAGAAGTTGCGCCTCTTTTTTCCACAATTAAACTGTGATACTGTGCAAGTTAACGTTTTAAAATCCCAAATTTAATTCCTGAACTTGTTTGGTTTTTTTTTTTAAGAGCTACCTCTTTCTAATTACAATCAGTAAATTTTGATAAACTGTGTTCTCAGCTGCTTCTTTTGTTCTTTTGGTTCTTGAGCCTGTATGTTAGCGTAGGATTTATCAAGAACCTTCATGTCCTAACGGTGCATTAGGGGAGCTGAGTCAGTTTGGGGAAATACGACAACTGCAGGTATCCAGGTTTGCATGGATTTCCCACTCTACAGGGAATTTAATATTGCCCCTTTTACATGGGCACTGAACCAGCATCTTCGAATCTACACCACTGATGTGAATTCTGGTACAAAACACTCCTGACCTGGAGGGACCGTTTAGGGTATGGAAGAATTGGTGTCAGTGACCATGTAGTGGCATGGAGTGTCAGGACAAGGGGAATGGCCTGAAGCTGAAGGAGGGGAGATTGAGATGAGATCTGAGGAAGAACTTCTTCCCTGTGAGGGTGCTGAGGCCCTGGCCCAGGGTGCCCAGAGAAGCTGTGGCTGCCCCTGGCTCCCTGGCAGTGTTCAAGGCCAGGTTGGATGGGGCTTTGGGCAACCTGGGCTAGTGGAGGGTGTCCCTGCCCCTGGCAGGGGGTTGCGACTAGATGGGCTTTAAGGTCTCTTCCAACCCAAACCAGTCTATGAGTCTATGACCTACTTGATCTTTGAATGTTGCTGTGATGTTGCTACCAAGAGGTTCAACTAAATCAATCAATCATCAAAGCAGGTTTTTGTAGATTGGTTGCATCACTTTGAGAAGATGATTGGTCTCACTTATTCATTGGTTGTGTTCCTCCTTTCTTTCTAATGTGGAGGCATTTTTCTAGTTTCAAGACGATGTCAGGGTCAAAAAATTCAATAATCTGCTGGTGGTGTTTTGATTTCAAGTACTTTGTCATTTTCCTGCCTATAAACTTATCATAGTAATGTGATTAGGTTCTGTATTTATTATTATTCAATCATTAAGGAGAGTTCACACGCAAAATGAAAAGGACTTGATAACATTTGGGATATGCATACTTTTCCCCAGTTCATATTTGTGGTTATTTGAGGGTTTTAGCCCCAAAAAACCCCTTATTAGGGTTACTTGTCAGATGATACCAGCAAGATGATGGTCTGTGCTTTGTGACAAGGGAGTATGACCAAAATAAAGGGGTTTATGTGCTAAATTGCTGCTAATTTCAGAATGAGGAGTTTTGCTGATGCTGTCATTTGCTTATGTGTGGCACATCTGGCCTGTTTTCCTAAAAATGTTTTCTTCTGGAAGGGCAACAAGTGAACTTTGGTGCTTTCAGCAAATGCCAGAGTTTCAGGACATTGAGATTTGCCATCCTCCCTTTTTTCTCTCTCAATATCCTAACTGAAAGGATTTTAGTGTCAGGACCTGCCCATGGAAGTGACTTTGGTTTGGATGTAACAACATGCGGGGGCAGGGGGTGTTTTCATGCACTTGATGTCCTTCACTCTGGGCCTGAGATTTATAAATTACGCTCCCTGAGCTTGTGTTTTACTACCAAGGAGCGTGCCAAACTCAACACGTTTATTTTTCACGTGGCTGAGAGCCTGTTTGTACGCAACTGGAGCTCGAGCAACAGAGACTTTTGCTAAGAAATTACAAGACTCTCTGTAGGACGTGGACTGCTGAGAGATCCAATAGTGTTAAATGTAAGAAGTTATAAATAAATAAATAGCAGTCAAAACCAAGCTACCTTCCAAGGGATTGAGTGGTGGCACCATCAGTCAGAGGTGCAGGAACCTTCCCCGCAGTGATGTGGAAGCTGTAAAATTCAGTGAAGCACTGCTCTTAAAACCCTTTCCAAGCGCTGTATGCTTCAAAATACTTCTTAACCACACGGACAATACTTTGGGTCTTTATTACACAAGATGAAGGCCCTTGTGCTTTTGAGGAAGGACGCCTTAAGTATGTGCTGTGTGTTTGGTTTTGGGCTGTTCCAATAGCTGCTGAAGTCACTGAGACTTCAGAGTGGAGGTCTCCATCCGTCGGTGGGGTGGCACTTTGAAGAACCATGAGGCTCAAGTCTCTTAATGGTATGTGGGCACCTCTCGTCTGTGTGATGGGTATCATGCTAGCACCTCCAGTCCAGTACGCTGAACTTCAGCCCAACTGATAAATTCGTCTGATGTGGCTGGGAAACTCTTCTGCAGTTGAAACTGGGTCCTGTGCCGCAGGAGACCAGCGCTTACCAATCTTTCTGCAATACTGTGGCTAACTAGCAAAAGAGGAGCCTAAAGTCATCTATAAATATGATCTGTATTGTTCCTGTTGTATTAAGAGTACTTTCTTTGAGCAGAAAGGAAAGAAAGAGCGTGTCTTCACGTTAATTACTGATATTTCACCAGGAATGAAGCATTTACAGATAGACCTAAATGTTTAATTATCACTTACTATCTGAAAATCAAGGTGTGTTCAGATCTGTTAGACAACTTGTTTGATATTGTTTTGCAGGAGGACCGGATGATAACTTAATTGAAGGTGGCGGATCCAAGTTTGTCTGCAAACCCGGAGCCAGGAACATTACTATCATCTTTCATCCCCTCCTCAGGTAAGTAAGGCTTTTCTACATACTTCTACAGGTGAAAAAAAAATAGAATAAGTAGAATTAACCTACTTTCTTCATGAGCACATTGCCACTTCTGAGATAACATCCCACGGCAACGAGCTTGCTGTAAAGTTGTTGATGGTCACACGCGTGAAATGTAATCACCAGTTGAATTTGTTGCCGATGCTCTTTAATCTTTTTTCAAAAATAACTAGCATAGCAAGTGGGATTGCTTGCCTGGGTGACCCCGTTCCATTGAACAGTGTAATTTATTATTGACCCAAGCTGGGAAAAGTTTAGTTGCAGCCTGCCACATATTGTTTATCGCTGACTGTCTATTATGCTTATTAAAAAGTCAAAAGGATACTTTATGAACTGCAAGGTAAGTTCATTCTTCGATAAAACAAGGATGGTCTATGGACTGCAAATTAAATTCCTGCTCTAAAGTGCCGTGCCAGTTACTCCAATCTTAGAAATTCACAGCTCATCGTGGACTGCTGGAATTTTAAACCAGAGCGAGTCTGTAATGAGTCTCTTCTCACCAAGTCACTCACCTCTGATACTTTAATTGTGTTCTTTCTACTTTGCAATCTAACGGTTCATCTTCTGAGTTTTGCCGGAATTAAATAATACAATGTTTCTCTCGTTTAATGTCAATCTTCCACCTCTGATTTTCCCTTTATCATCAAACACATCCTTTCCTATTCAGTGCTAGCGCCTTTAGAGAGCATTTCGCTCCTTGGCTCTGTTCGTATTACTCACTAGCATACGTCACTTAGGCAACAGGGTCTGTCTCTCCCATGCTAAAAACAAGCAATAATAAAACAGTAATAAAAAGTAATTGGAATCCAGTCCCCAGAGGAGGGAATATCTTGACTGACGTCACGGTAGCTGAGAACTGTGGTCATTTGTGACTCGTCAGGACTCAAAAATGCAGGCAGAAATTGCCTAAATTCCTCTAAATTTAAATTTCTGTTGTCATGACACCGGCTGTTGCAATAATGTCGAGAACAGCACCTGTTGTGAGGGCATACTAAAATTTGTTATGGTGTTTAAGATCTTTCCTTGAAAAGGGTTGTGTACATTGTACACTCTTCATTTATTGCTGGATGCCCGTAACGAAATGGATAATTTCTTAGGCATATGTAATTTCAATCTCTGTCTCTTTTAAACAAAAGAAACGTGATAAAAATTAAATTTGCGAGAACATAATTTATAGTTTCCAGCCATTTTATTATGAGAAAAGATGGACAATGGTTAAGATACAATATGCTGTTCAAGATATGACCACTATGATATGGACTTCAAAATTTTTAATGAATTTACAGGGGGTTTTCAAGCACAGAGGGGGGTGATGATGCTCTTATTTTTATTGATGAGATGCTTCACATTGATTTAGAAACTGGTGAGAATTCTTTCTTTCTGTTTGCCTTCCTGCTTAGTTTTTCCCCCTTTTTTTGCCATCCGAGTCAAACATGAGTGCTCCGCTTTAAGTAGCACTTCTCACAAACACTTCACTTTCATTACCAGCTTGCAAGATAGGCAGTAGAACTAATTTGCTTCATAAAAAATAATTGCATCAAGATTAAGGTATCTGTGTACAATATATTTTTCATGCCAACCATCTGCAACATCTTAACTGCCTTGTCTTGAGTAGTTCATCAATAACTGCATGAAGAGAAGGAAGACGCTCCGTGACCCAGCTTACCCTTCTCTCGCTGCAGAAGGGGGTGAGTTTGGGTGTAGGTGACGACTGTAGAAACTTTTAAAATGTGATTTTACCGACTTTAGTGATCGACAGGGTAAATGCGTGAGTCCTCGCTGTCTTAGATTTAACTCATGATCCTCAGCGTTGCCGCCATGTGCATGATGCAGGGGATGCAGTGTCGCTGGGATGACCATGGAACTGGATTTCTTTTGCTGATGATAATTCCCTACAGGGAATTCTGTTCCTGCTGGGAGTCGATAGCAGTGACCTGTCCCACCTGCAAACCGCCTTACCCATTGACTGCTGTACGATGCCGGCTGTGGTCATAAAACACTGAATATGGTGGATTTGCTAAAATACTGACGTTTGCAATAATTTCTAGCACGTCATCTTACGTGTGCATTGCTTGTTGGTTAGATCTTCGTCACCCTTTTCTAGATGTTATTGCGTTAAGTGTCAAGCTCTCAAGGAGGTAATTGCTGCAGCGGTGGGAAGTTTTCACTTGCTTCATTTTCCATTTGTTGTTGAGGTTCCTTATGGCCTGTCTCCATCATCTTTCCTTGATGTCGCTTGTACGGGCTTAAAATTATTCTGTTTTGAATTCCAAATGATCAATGTTTTATTTAGGAGGGTTTCTTTTTTTCTTTCTTTTTTTTTATCAAGTTCACATAAATATGTTGTCAGAGAAGTTTTAGCACTGTGTGGGCCAGCTTATTTTATTAGGAAGCTGAGTGCTTCTAAAAGTATTAAGCTAACTGGATCACTGAGCAACCAGACGCTAGCGCGACGATTTAAAGCCTGAGCATCGCATTAAGTGATGGCTTTAAAATGTAATACAGCACGGTAATGTTAGGTGGAGAATCACAACCAGAGCATTCATATTCATCGGTCTGGATTTCTCTCTTTTGTACTGCTGATACGAGAAGTGTCACCGTCTATCACATCAGAGAGTTGCACAATCCCAGTGTTAAGTTTACTGGTTATAATAGCCTTTTTGTTTTGGTCTTTTTTAATTTACAAATTGAGACTGAGCTTGGATCCAGATCCTTTTGAAGAACACAGAGTCAGCAGGCTTTCAGGGAGCTGTGAATTAACCCCCATATCTCCAGGAACCAAAGTTTGTTTAGAGGAACTCTTAACTTAGAGCCATGGAGAGTGTAAGGGCAAATACATACGAAAGGTGTTCAAAGTCTTCCCTCCCTCGGATTCATTTGGGGCAACGAGCCAGAGTTGGGAAGTGAGTCGTCGTGCCGTTGGGGATGTGGGTCCCTAATTTCAGCTAGGACAATTGAGACACACCAAGCCCCAGATTAATTACCAGGACTTAATGACACCACCACGCACGTAATAAATGAATAGTGAATTTTTGCCAGACAAGTGGGTATTCTAGCGGAGATGATTCCTGGGAATAGATTTTACTAACTACATATGAAAACTAATTGCACTCACAAATTGAAGAGGAATACACATCTGATTTCCCTTAATTACATATTGCGGGAGGTGTCAAAGTATAAAAGTTACCAAAAGAGTCCAGTTGCTTTCTTCATCCTTCACTGCTAACCAGCATCTGCTTGGATCGCGAAAGCACTGGTGTTACTGGTCTGCAGACTGACGGCTCCCGTTGGAGGAAGGAAACGTGCGGGACCAATACTGAAGCCCTTACGTTGAGGAATATTGAACAGCCTGAGTGATGTCTGTTGTAACATTTGTTTGGTGGGGATTTTTTGTGTTGTTGTTGCTGTTTATTTGTTTCAGCTGGCATTTGAAAGGCACTTGGCTCTTCAGGGTAATAATCATTTTACATATGCTTTATAGAGTATGTTTATTACCAGACAATTGAAGAACAGATGTCTGCAGTCTTGAGGCGTAAGGGGGGAGGGACTGGAGGGACCGGAGATGGAGGGGATGATGGCGTTTGGAATCGTGGAAGCACCGCTGACGCTAACTCGGTTGAACGTTGTTTGGATATTGGGTATTAAGGCCGCAAGGGTATCCATTTATTAATATCAGCCACACTTCGTTAAGATCAAGCAGCAATTAAAAGGGTTGTAGGATGGAAGAGAAAACAAAATGTTCATTGATTCGGAAGAAGCAGTCACTTCTAAGCAAGGTTGCGTCCTCACGAAGAAGTGGACTAGAGAGGCTAAACGGACCTGGCAGCCTTTACCTCCCTATCGAACGGGCAGTGTCTGTCTTAGGGGATCTCCCCCTCTGCCAGAGGGGAAGAACTGCAACGTGTCGGTGATGTTCTAATCCCTGCCTTTCACTTCAAAGTCTGGGGACTAAGGAAGTGAAGAACAAAGTGTCGATGTATTAGAGTACCAAAAAAAAAAAGGAGGAAAGGCAAAATTACTGATTTGACTCTGCTGATGTTGTTTGGGATGCAAAGACTAAAGTTTAACGCGCCAGTGTGTGCATGGTCCAAGGCATTGCACAGTTTGCTAGTTCTTGGTATTTTGGATTGATCCGGGGTAGGGAGGGAAGGAGCAGGTAATAACTCGAGATTTTAATTTAACAATTAAATTATTAGGTTAATTTATACTGGTCTTCATCATTTAAAGAAGTCACTTTTTACTTGATAGCATTTTTTTGGAATTTCCTGTTTCTTCCAGGTATATTAAGGCTAATAAAAGAGTGATTGCTCTTTTAATAAATAAAATAAATGTTTCAGGGAATAATCAAGGAGGATAGTAATTTACTTTTGCTGCCTGTTTGATGTCGGCATGTTGCTCACCAACCATCTCTGAACTGTTGAAAGTCAAATTTCAGACTCCACCGGTGACCTGTCCTTGGGAGGGAGGTGCACAACCTACAGAATATGTACGTACACGCAGGTACATATGTATTAGCGGCGATGTTTTAGCTTTCCGTGCTTGGGGAATAATCGTGTCAAGCTTCTATTTAATTCAGGATATGTCAAGATAAAAGGTACTGTATGTAGAATTTACATCCTCTTGTTTCTTTTTAAAATGGTGGGAGGGGATGGCAAAGTTGTCATCGGTTCCTATGGGGCATCTCAGTCCTTTGGTCTTCACGAACATCAACTGCGGCTGAGCAATGTTCATCACTACGTAACTGTAATTGATACAAAACTGGGTATATAACTAAGAACCCATGTACACCTCGCTGATAATCCCTTTTATTGGTATATCTGTACAGCTATAATAATAAACAGCTAATTTGATTTTAAAAGATGCTGGAATATCTTGTAGATGGTGCGTTATGAAATTAATATTTGATAATATGTGGGAAGTGTTATTTGGGAAGCAAAAGGAGTGTGAAAATTAGTGTGTTAGTTACATTTAGTATGTTTAGACTATGTTAAATGATACCAAGTATTTTAAGAAAAATATGTGGTATTTTATCAGTTTAAGGTGTATATATTATTATTATTATTATTAAAGTAGATGGAAAATGTCAATCTTAGCGCACAAGTAGTGCTAGATAATGAGAGCTGATCTCTTTAGCTTTTTGAAATCAAACCTAAAATACTTGATTTTAGAGAAATCGATAAAACCAACTCAGGCTGGGAGAGGGAACTTACAATATTGACTGCTTAAAGTTTGTATTTCAGATTGAATAATACTCAGAGGATAAGGGGTTAAGGGGAAAAAAAGAGTCTGAGATGCTGTTATGTACGCAGAAAAACATTATTTGGAAACTTTTAAAGTCGGTGACTCCTTAAAAATATAACCATCCAGATTTCATTCATGCTGGTTTCAAGTCTTACATTCAGACACAACCCTTCTCTTCGAAGAAAGGGGGGGAAATATCACTTAGTTAATTTAAATCTTGCTTCTGCAAGGTAGGCAATATCTTCCCTTTGGAGAGGGGGGCTGCCCCGGCAGGGAGCTGGTGCCTCTCCGCAGGCTGCGGCGAGACAAATGGGGCTCAGTTCGGGAGATCTCGACTCCTGCTTCTCCTTACGGTACCGGTAGTCACCACGATTCTTAATATTCCCGTCTTTATTTTGGAATCGTTAATGCTCCTCCTCGAGCGTGACAGATGCTTGATGCAACTTTTCATACACTCGCTGTTTACTTCAATTGACCTGAATCGAAATCTTAAGGGAGCAATTTGACACCCACCTACTGAATTTTTTTCTCCCCCGGTTTAATGAGTGTTTAGAAGACATTTAGTTGACGAGTCCCTTGCTGTTGACATTTAGTACTTTATATCTGTCAACAGCGGGAATGAATGTTTCTTGCAGGCGAATCCTAACTCTTTTCTCTTTGACAAGCTCTCATAAAGTCTGCGTCGCTGAATTATAAAGACACATTTCAGAAAAGCTTGTTGTTGTGACACCGCTAAGAAAAGGTTTAGTTCTGACTGAGGCCATCGCAGAAATGGGACACGTGCATGGGAAAGGGATGGGGAACAGCTTCACATTTTGTGCCCCCCCCCCCCCCAATGCTTTATGAGAACTGACAGTCTTACTGTGTGTGTCTGATTAAAGATGACAGTTTATAAAAACCTTAAGGTAAGGCTGTTCATTTTCGATGACAGAAAATAAAGCAATCCCCCCCCCCACCTCCCACACAAACAAAAACTCTTACACGCCAAAAAAACCCTTAATATGTGATGCATTGATTTTATATTGTCTGTCAGAGAATGTGCTTCAGCAGATCAGTCAAGTTTTGAGTTTTCAAACATGCTTCATCCATACGGGAAATCAACAGCCTGTCAGAAATTTCATGTCTCCAGCTCCTCCTTCCCTTTGGATGAAATACAACCTGAAGGAACACAGAAATTTTGACATTTGCAAGAACTTGCGCTGAATAGCTGAGAACGTTGTTAATTCAATTCCGTGATAATGAATTACTTCTAACCCGTATTATGTTCCTCAAGCCAACAAAGTAGTTTTAGCTCATTTCTTAATGGCAGCCCTGCTTAAGTGTAGTTCTAGTATTGATTCATGTTCTTATGGAGCGCGATTACAATTCCCCGTATTGCTGAACACTATTCTTTTTATAAGAGTGTAAGCAGAGTTTTATGATGTCATATGAGTTTTCAGTGACTTATTTATTCCTTTTGAATACTGCATCACAAGACCCAGGCTGTGTCTTAGAATAGACTATTTCAGTTGGAAGGGACCTACAGTGATCATCTAGTCCAACTCCCTGACCACTTCAGGGATGACCAAGACTTAGAGCCTGTTACTACGGGCATTGTCCAAATGCTTCTTAAACACTGACAGGCTTGGGGCATCAACTACCTCTCGAGGAAGCCTGTTCCAGTGTTTGACCACCCTCTCAGTAAAGAAATGCTTCCTAATGTCCAGTCTAAACCTCTCCTGGTGCAGCTTTGAACCATTCCCACACGTTCTATCACTGGATCCCAAGGAGAAGAGCTCAGCACCTCCATCTCCGCTCCCCCTCCTCAGGAAGCTGTAGGGAGCAATGAGGTGTCCCCTCAGTCTCCTGCAGACTAGACAGGCCCAAAGTCCTCAGCCGCTCCTCAGAGAACATGCCTTCCAGCCCCTCCACCAGCTTTGTTGCCCTCCTTTGTACACATTCAAGGACCTTCCCATCCTTCTTAAGCGGTGAGGCCCGGTACTGCAAACACTACTCAAGGTGAGGCCACACTAAATGCTAAGTACAGCGGGAATGACAGCAAGTCTTGAGATACACCAGCGAACCTTGTGTAGATCTTCTCACCTGGTTCTTTCCCACAGAGATGGTAAGCATGGCTGGTGGATGTGGGTTGGCAAAAAGTGATGATGTCATACTGCGCAAAGAAAAATCGTGGGTGTTCTTGCAGTTAAAGTAATTGATGTTGGACTGGAAGAGGGTTATTTTTGACTTCTCAAGCTTGTTGTAGTGTTAAAGTTTTAACATGGACAAACGCCAGCATGTCTTGTATATGGAATGTGAATTTATTGTTAATCTAACTGGTGTTTTACTAATTAATCAATATAGAACAATTAGTAGTAGTACACTTACGGTAAAATCAATCAAGTTATAAAAATCTTGATTTATAGACCAGATTATCAAATTATTACTAATTCTTTTTAATATTTTAATTAAAAATTGAAATTGTTCAATCTGTTCTGCCCATGATGGTAATTGAGAAGTGACAGCCGTGTCGTCTTTTCAACCCACAAGCTTTTCCATCTTATTTTCTCCCTCCTGTCCTGTAGAAGAAAGGGAGTGAGAGAGCGGCTGTGTGGGGGTCTGCCAGTTGGCCAAGGTCAACCTGCCACAAGAAGCTACTCTGGTCTTCTCAGGGTCTTTACAGATGCCAGCAAACCTTTGGAGCCAGGATGGAAGAGGATAAATCTGATGAAATCCATTTAGTGGCTTTTCTCTGATACCAGGTGTAGTCTGGGGAATTCCTCTTGCATTTCTCGCGTCACATCACCGGACCAAATAATTTTACGTTAGAGTGTTTCCTTTCCCAGCTAGCCAAGGCTTCTGAAAGTCAGCTCCACTAGCACGGTTTCCAGGCCTAAACACTTTTTTTTCTTTCAATATAAATGTGTGGTTTTCCTCAAGAGAATCTAATATACCTGAAATTGTTTGGCTTTCTTTTAGCTGTTTCCATGTAAAACTGTGTGCATTAGCTAACACCTATCTAATTCTAGTATTTTACAAGGGTTTGCTCAGTTAAGGTATCTTCTGTAAGTAGTCATATAATGCCTGCACATTTGTTTGGCAGAATTAAAAAAGAATCTCAGAAAAAAAAGAGGATTTTTTTCCCTTTAATCCACACCTCTCCAACACAAACTTGCCGTTTGCTGCCCGCGCTTTACCCAGGCAGACAGCTGAATTGGTTCAGATTATTGTAGCAGGGACCGGCAAGGTGAGACAGGGCTTGTAAAATGCCTAGCTTGCTTTCAAAAGAAACTTGAATCTTGTGTGAACTCACACTGGCTGTAAATTATCGTTACCTGATGGCACCTCGTTAGCAGGATAGGTGCAAGAAGTTGATTAGAGATGGTGAGGAACCTTCCTTTGTTACCAGAAGGTCATCTTTTCAGGTTGCAACTGAGGCTGAAGGAAAGGAGAAGCATGGACCAAAATTCACACTTCCTTTATTAGTTAGTTAGTTAGCTTACTACTGTCATACTAATCTGTTATATGGAACATTCTGCAAATGTTTGTAGGTGTTATATTCATGAAATGAGAGATTAAATACGATTGAAATGGGTCTTAAATGCGTTCAAGTTTATAGATTTTCTTTTTCCTGTTTCCTTCCCTTTTCTGTTTGTTTTTTTGTTTTGTTTTGTTTTTCTTTTTTCCCCACCAGAACCACGAGTATTGTGGTACTTAAAAACCTGTTGGTCAGAAAAATGTTCAGCAAAGCTGGAAGGGAAGAATGGATCCATTTATTTAATTTAACCATCTTAAGTAGGAAATAGCTTAATCTTTGAATGCTTCAAGGAGCCTGAGATACACTCTGGGATCCACGTTTAATGCTTTGGCTTATCAGACACTAGAAATCTCTTAGTCATGAGGTGAGATTCTGCCATGCAGGAGCTGGTGCCTTTCTAGCAGCTCAGTTGGCATCGGGGAATGAAATTCCACAGCAGCTAAAATGTGCTTTAATAGCACCAGCTTTAATTTCAAATATAGCAAGTACTACTCTGACACCGCAAAAAAAAAAAAAAAAAAAAATCTGCAAAGCGACGGGAAAACTCACAGGGGGAAAATAGAAAAGCATCCTTCATTTTTGGTGTGGAAGAAAAGGGGAAAAGACTTGACAAATTCGAAGTTTGTAATCCGTCTATGGAAGCTGTTCAGCAAATACATTAGTGAGGGCTTTCCCTGCGTGTGTTAGGGGAAATCCAAGGATGAAAAGCGAGTGTGGCTTAAGTCCAAGTTACAGTTTTATAGCCCAGAAAAAAAGTTGGAGAGCGCACGTGGTTACTCTGTTAAAGCTTTATGAATTTTTGATTGAAATACAGGAGAGCTGTTGTTTGATGAGAACAAAAAAGGTGATTCCTATATTTTGTATTTGCTCTTAAAAGCAAAGATATGACAGTGCTTTTTGGACTCCATTTCCCCATCTGAAAAGAAAAATATTTTGTAGTATTATTATTGTTACTATTATTTTATAAATGTCATCTTGTTTAAGCTAAGGGATATTCTGGGTAGGTCCTTTGGTAGTGAACTGGAGTTCCCTTAGTGATGGGCCACTCATGTTGGAGCTCTCTGCTTTGTATTTTAGCTAGATTATTCTTGCTGGGTTTTTGCAAAGCTATTTTAAACCTTGTGTACAATTTAAAATTTTGTAATTTGGGGAAACTATAGCTGTTACCCCAGTTAAAGCATGGAGGTGAATTTCCGTCTCCTTCAGGGATGCTAAAACGGGGAAAAAAAAGAGAATTTCAAAGTATTTGATTTTCATCTATGATTTCAAAGAGTGAATCCTCAAATGTTTGTTTCAACTATTACCCTCTTTTCAGTTCCCTGAATGGAGCTAAAAATAATGGTTTTAAAGTTTCTTCACCAGTAAGCTGGTGGAATTTCTCCATTCCGCTTAACTCTGTCATGGATATTGCAGTGCGGGACCCTTATTTATTCCTGTTTTATAGACCAGGTTCTTTGGTCTGGACACATCAGATCTGGCTGCGCAACCACTTGCAAGGTTTTCATGCTGCCCCAAAGACGAGTCCTGGTGGCACCGTAGGAGATGCCTGCAGACACTAGGTCCGATACAGAATTGGGTTTTGGTGGAATATTCCTGAGGAGTTTAGTTTTAAGTTCTGCTCATTTTTAGAAATCAGCAGAATAGCCATAAATAAATTTTGCAGGAGAGAAACTGGTCTTTATTTTGGTTGTTTTGGACCCCAGGCATCTTGAATGCCGGATAGATTAGCAGTAATTGCGCATTGTGTAATACCACTGCTAAGCACTTCTGTAGCTCCTTTTGTCTGATAACTTCCAAGTTTTTCAGAGACATCAATTCATTAACACCTCAGCGTGAAATTGCTCTGGAAATCCTGGTTATGCGACTGCAAGGGATGAAGCCGTTGTGGCTTAACCGTCAAGTTGAACGGTCATAAATTCTGTGCAGATTTGAAATAGGCAGAACATACTGAAAGTCATAAATTCCCACTATTCTTAATCAAGGTCCAGATTTTCCATTTTATTGTAACTTTGTCTTGCCGGGTTGTATTTTTACACATGGATTTGCTTTGGGGGGCGTGCAACAGGTCTATGACAGCTTGCTTTAGCCCTGGGAGTCCTTCTGTAGCCTGATAGCGAAGGCTCTGCTGCCTCCTTGTACTTGGGTCACTTAGTCACCTTCTACTTGGGTGACTTGGTCAGCTCTGAGGACTACGTCTAGCACAAGGTGGTATGAAAGCCTTGTGCAAGCTTCAAGCAGCTTTCTTCTCATCATTCTCAGCAGAAGAATCTGACTTTGAAAATGGGAATATTCTTTCTGGAGACCATGTCTGAAATCTAGATGAAATGCTGGGAGGGTTAGCGCAGAGTTGGTGACCTCGCTCCAGCGTGGCAGCAGCAAGGCCAAGTAGAATTGGTCTCGGATGACGTGTCTGACATCGTTTAATGACTTCTGCCTCCGCTTCCTTCTCTGTAAATTGGAGATGACTCTTATTCCATGCATGAGTTCAGTAGGTTGTCATCTGCAGATGATCAGCATTATCAGACGACTGACTGGTGTCTGTTGTGTGGTCTGGGGTTTTGTGGACGGTTACGTGCTTCTGCACTCGGGGACAGGGTAGGAAAAGGAGAGTACGAAGCTGCATTTCTGTCGAGGTGGACTCCAGTGAATCGCAGCTCGTCTAAGTGATAGGCATGTTTATTTGAGTATATGGACAGCAGTAAAGAGTTTTGTTGCTGGAGAAAAACCAGATAGTGCCGTATCACCTGGAATTTAATTTTTTAAATGGACCTTTAGGTGCAATTACTGCTCATGATAGTGGCAACTTGAGATTTCAGGAGCCCAGTAAGACCAGTTATGACCATCACCCTAGTTTGTACCTTCAGATCAGCTGGTTTCTGGTTGGGTTTTTTTTCTGTGGAATACTAAAACAAATGTTACAAAATAGCTGAAGCTAACAGCATCTCTTTTTTTCCAGTCTTTATTGTGACTTAAGAGCCAATTCTTGCAATAATACTTAAAACTAATGGAGTGGTGGTACCAGGGATACTAAACGATGTGATAATGCCTCTGAACACAAAAGCACTTACAGAATCATAGGATCGTTTCGCTTGGAAAAGACCTTTAAGATCATCAAGTCCAACTGTTAACCTAACACTGCCAAGTCCACCACTAAATCATGTCCCTACTTCTTTTTATTTAGGCTTTATTTTGGCTGCCCCGACTGATTTATCGTAGGATAAAAGGACTACAGAGAAGGCAGTGTACTAACAGTGCCGTGTGTACTCTAAAATGTAACGATGATCAGGTTCTGACTGAAGCTCTAAGTGGCTTTAATAATTTTTGGTGACTCTTTTCAATATACTCTTTATCTCTGCAGTAACATTAAGAGAGTGAGCGTTTTCAAAGTAAAAAAAAAAATAAAAATAAAAATTTTTACACCTTGCAAAGTCAAATAAAATTGCTAAATAAGTGTAGATCCCTCAAAAATTAATTGTGCCTTGGTTTTGGGATACCCAAGTTGATAATTTTTAGTCCTGAGCCAGGGGGCTAATTCAGTGGACACAAGATGTAATTGTTCTGCATACAAAGAAAAAGAAATAGCACTAAATACAACAAGGAGGGAGAAATATTGGGAAGTATCAGATTTGGTGCTCTTCTAATAGGTCTCCAAAGTTCTCAGAAAAAATAAAGAATTCACCATTCTGCTGCTTTTGGAGGAGGATCAGTGACAGCCATGAAGAACTGTGGTTTGGTGGGTGGCCAGAGATCACAGCACAGAAAGTGAAAACTGGTACGCAGAGTAAGAAAATTGAAATTCTTTAAAGTTTTATAATACTACAGGGCAACAATAAAACCATCCTCTTTTGCTACATCTTTGCAAAACGTGGAGAGAAGTCTTCAGTCTAGAATCCTTCTTCATTTTGTTTTACAGCGCCGTGCAGTTTATCACCGCAATCCGTTCCTCGTTGTGAAAGTCATCCCTTTTGATCCCTACCGTATAATTGATTTTAATGAAAATGGGTCTTGCGATTCACTCTGAAAATCAGTCTGGGCCTGCACCACGTGTAAATCGTTAATCTGAACTGAAAGCAAATTGTTGTTAAAGAGTAGTAAACGTTAATTTATTTCAAGGAATCTCTAGACTGCTAGTTACTATCTTTTCTTAACATTTTTCTCTCTCTCCGCTACTAAATTATTGCATCATCTCCTTCCCAGGCAGCATTCTTCCTAGTTCTTCATGCCACTGAGTATTTGGGAGTATTTTCTGCTTCCCATTTATCCAGATCAATCTTTCCTCTATATAAGAGGTACCAAACTTGTCGCTATATAATCTGCTGATAAAACAATTCACCCAACCTCTTCTCATCCGCATTTTTCCCCAAAGTCCCTGCCACTGGCATGGGTCCGGTCACACAAGAGGTGCATCCGTTCCAGCCACGTGAAATGCCCATTTTTCGCTGTCTGATGGGAGGAGATCCGCCATGCGCGTCCCTCGTGAGCATCCTAAAGAAATTGTTTGGCACTTCTTCCGTATTAAAAAAACAAATAGAAGTTGTCAAGGACGGAGGACTATTGTTCGAGTAAGCAGAATGGGTACTTATTATCAGTTTTAGATACGCCCAGGCCAATAGTTAAGTGTTTTTTTCTGGTTAGTTTGATGAAAGGCAGTAATGGGTTTAATTGCCGGTTGTCATTTGTAATGTAGTATATGCAGTATTAGAGTTATTCTGATAATGTGTTGTAATTACCTACCATCAAGCGTTTTACAATGTTAAAAATATGATCTTTGAAGTAACGTAGCTAAGTTCTTTGAATTGAAGGCAATAGCTATTGAGAGCACAATATCATTTAAAAACGTCAATCAAGTCGGTTAGATAAACAAAATGAACGTGGTGGGGTTTTTTCCACAAATTCTTCCTGTGCCCTTAAACCTTCCCCAAAGCTTGGCGGAATAAGCCACATGCCTGGAGGGCTGAGAAATAAAAGCTATTTCAGAGTTCCCTGCACAGACGCCCCGTTTCAAAAGTATTGTGCGTCTTGCATGAAGCGCTCTCCAGAAAGCTTCTTTGTGTTCAACCCCAACGGGATTACTGTTCATTTTAGGCTTTGCTATAGTAGGAGAGAAAAACTCTCATAGGTAGTGTTGTCCCTAATTTTGCGTGAGGAACGATCGTGCTAAATGGTAGATGGGACAAATTTTTTTATTTTTTTTTTTAAAAAGGTGGAGGTTTCAATTTGCATTGACCTTATCTACGTGCACAAATGAATCAACAGATGCAAATGAAGCAGGGGAGGCTGAGCTACCAGATTTGTATGCTTAGGTGGCTTTGGTCCTGTGCCTAGTCTGGCAAAGAAAGGGGGAGGGAGAGGAAAAAAAAAAGGCTGAAATCTATTGAATAGAAGTGTGGCTCCCAATGACCTTTACCTGCTGTTATGGTTTTGATGTATACCATCCAAATTCCTGAAGATGTTTAAGCGGCAAATTGGAATTTTGATGAAACCACGTGCCACAGTCCCATTACTGCTGCAGAAATTAATTGTAATTCAAGCAATATTCTTGATTCATGAGGATTAACACCAGTGAACTGTCACCTTTTCACATTCTTTCCCTTCTCGGTGTTGCAAAGACAGAAGTATCCCACATTGATAAGTCAAAGTCCACACCCATTCATATATGAAATTTATTTACAAAGCATCATGTGAACCATGAATTAAAATGTCACGTATATATTCTGTATTTTTAGCCTAGATTTTTGATTAAGAAGTTTAAATTGATTGCATCTTTTTTTTTTTCTGCATGGAATCGCATGTACATGTGTAGTCTCATATGGGACTCATATCATTGCAAGCCGTCTAAAATCATGAACCAGAATTTCCCCTAGCCCATTGCATTTAAGAAATTATTTTTTCCTCTAATTTAACATATGTTGCCAAAAAAGAAAGATAAAAAGACCAAGAGTGTGACAACAGCGACATTCTTCTTCTTCCAAAAAGAAGATTAAAAAAAATCTTTCTTATAATTCTTTCAAATTCCTGAAGCTCAGGTAGAACCTGTCAGAGACACGTCTTGCATTCAGGTGGCATGATGAATTTTAAAAGCAATTTAAAACATGTTGTTTTCCTCTTCTTTTTATACAAAGTCAGACTGGGATGGCTGAGGCTGACAGTAGATTTTTGCAGAGCTTAATAGGCGTAAATCTCTCTCTGGATGGAATTGGCATCAGGGATGAAGAGCCAGGCTCGGGGAGAAGACGATGTCAGTGTCGCTAACGGGCATTTCTAAGACTTCCCTGTGTTTGGTGGCAAGTCCCAGCAGCTCAACACAGAAAAAAGTCAAATTGTCAAAAGTCATTAGTGGTTGTCACTTCATAGACCTTCAAACTGGAGTTCCCCCTTTGGAATTTCAGTGGAATGATTTTTTTTTTTTTTTTCTTCTTGTTCAAGTAAGTAGGACAATCAGATGTTGTGCAAAACTGCTGGGATTTAACCCATTCACAGCTTTTCAGTTACAGCTGCAAAGAAATGGTGAATTTAGGAGTTTGAGGTTGGGTTCCATGCTCTGCCAGAACCTTTGCTACTTCTAGCAGGTCTTTTTATACCCAAATCTCCAAGAATACATTTTGAAGCTCGATTTCATCAGAGATGCAGGCCTTTGGGGTGTGGGTAGATAAGCGTTGCTGAAACTTGTTGATTTAGGACGTACCAACTTCAGTACATCAGACCATTTGATTCATTGCATTTCTGCGTTGTTTCACCTCTGGGTTTATTTTTTTCAGGTAGCCTCCACACACTGTTATTTTAGTGAAAGGAATTGCCGAAGCAAGGACTGTAGTCGCCCCGTTTCCATTGTTCTTTGTAAAACGAGACAAGTCAGTGCTAAATGACCCTATCTGCCTGTTTATAAATGAGCGCCCTTTCCACGGATTTATTCCTTAGTTTCTAATTAGGAACTTCTTGATTGCTAATTGAGGCAGTTTGCCAAAGGAAAGAGGAGACTGATTAACTAGGAGGTAAATAAGCTAATATCTTGTAGTCTAGGGTTTGTCATGAGGTCTCTCAACCAGCACCATCCAGGTAGGAATCCTCCATCACACGTCTTCTCCTAGAGCGTGAGAATTTGGTCTAGCCTTAAAGGCTTCTTCTGCACAGCTTTGTCAACATGTGCATTTTCCTTACCCCTCCAATTTAGCCATTCCAGCAAAATCGCTTCAAAACCACGGTCCTGGATTCTTCTGCTTGGGGTCTGTATTGAAACTACTTTGCAATAACACTCTGATTCCATCTCCGCCAAATTGTTTGCTGCTCCAACGTAATCGCTGAAGCAGAAGTCTGAGAGTAGGATTTTTAAAATATACTCCTTTTCTGTTCCTTTCTCTATGCGAGGTGGATTTGGGGAGCCTTATTTAGATGCTTTTTCCCAGATTCTCAGATACAAAGTGGTGCCGCTACCCAAGGGTGTTGAAACTGTGGGTCATAGGGAGTTATTTTTGTAGATGATTTTTTTTTGCACATAGTCATACAGAAATAGAAAGGTTTTGGTTTAGTTTATATGCTTTGAATTCCCAAATTTTTAAGGATATATTAGTAATTTGGTGTCCTAATTAAATACCTAATTATATTTAACACTTCTACAGTTTTTGCCAGTTTCTGATGGCTTTTACTGTACCGATCTTTGCTGTTTGTGACATTTAAAGCATATGTTTGAATTCTCCCATCTCCTGTGTCTTGATATTTGCTGCTCTTTTTTAGAACTGATATGTAACTTTTGCAAAATAATTGCACAATAAGAGCAACAGTCTAATTTTTGGAAAGATACAGAACCAGTAGGTATACCCTCAAGGAAAAAAAACAGAGAACCACGGTGCAGCTGCAGATGTGCTGAGAACAAGGAACCAGTTAGTTTTGTGAGGAGCAGAGTGGTTTGGGACATGTAAGAATACTTTCCTTGCAGCTTTGGTTTATAATTGTGTGTGCAGTATCCCCCTTTAGAGGCAAAATATACCGGGGGGGGAAGCAAAACAAGAATGTGGAAATCACCTTAAACTTGGCCTGGAGGTGCTTTTTACAGTAAATCTTTTGACGTTTTTGATATCCATGTCATTACAAAGTTGAAGGAAAAATTCCCACCTTGTGTGACAAGCCACCCCAGAGAGAGCAGTTGTGTCACAGGCCATTAATGTTCATCATTGCAAAGCGTAATGTGGCTTCTTCCTTTTTTAGCTCCATCGATATTTATCTCGGAGGTGTATAGAGGTGGCCAAGGGGCATAGCAAGAAGTGAAGTTTCAAGCTCAAGGTTTGTCTCTCTCGTGTAGCATCACGAAAACACTATTGGCCCAGAAGGCTCTTGTACCAAATTGTTGGCGAGGGGTGCATGACTTCAGCGTCACTTTGGTTTTAATAGAGAATGTTGGTTTATGGAGATAGATGAAGCCTGCATGCTTCAAGGGAACCTTCTGGGGCAGGAGCAAGGGTTGGCTCATGCTGGAGTGCACCCGGCACACGTGGGGACGGATATGCTGAGATGGTGTCCTCAGGCCTTTGCATTATCAGAGCTTCCCTGCGGTGCCAGCAGAGATGGTCAGCGTTCCTCAGCTGGAAAATCACTGCCTTTCACAATTCACTGTACTTCAACTTCCCTGCTTAGGTTTTTTTTTTTTTGGTTGGTTTTTTTTTTTTTCCCCTTTTGTTTAGCTATTTGCTGTGTAACAAATAGCACAGCAACATAGAGGCCAAAAAGGAACCCCTCTTTTCACACGTTACGGTCCCTTTTTTTGTGTATTTCTATAGAAGAATTTCTCAGTCGTGCTGAGGACGCTGTTAAGCCTTTGAAACGCAACATAAGAACTATCAGATTCTTTTTATTATAATACAAGTTACTGCAGTAACTAAGTGCCGATACCGTCTGTCTGGTCTATTTTTAGGAAATTCAGAGCAGAATGAATTAAAAAGACATATGTTCATGGGTTTCTAGGAGGTGCTGAGCTTTGTTAGCGTGAGATTCAAACCCACCTTTTCCTAGAGTCCTCAAACAGCAATACTCCGATGCATGCATTGCAGAAGGTCCCTTTGGCTGCATCATCAGTCCTCAAGGAATACTTGAATTAGAAGACGGAGATTATTTCAGTGAGAACATCACCCAACAGATGCAGAGCACTGAGGTTCTCCTCGGTTCAGTTCCTGCTGCAGAACTGTAGCAGAAAACCAGCTCAGCAAAAGCGACCAGGGAAAGTTAGGTCTGAAGGTGTGAATGGGAGCGAGATGCCCTGGAGCATCTGCCCAAGGTTGGATCTGAGGGTTGGTTCTCTTTTCTCTATTCCCTTTGAGATGTTACTGATGTTCTTAATATTACAGATTACAAAGTAAGACACGCAGCTTCAATTCCTGTCTTATTTGTAGCCTATGAGACCTGATCATTGATGCTTTGGGAGTTTGTTCCCCAGTCCCCATCAATTTTCAGTACCATGGAGCCTTGCCTGCTAATTCCATGTTACATCCGCAGGAAAAACCTCATTGGCATGTGTTGTTTCTTAAGACAAAGTTTCAGTTTAGGTTCTGGGCAAAGGCTGTTTTGTTTAAATATCCACAAAACAAGCCTTGTTCATCCTAAAGAAGCAGGTGATTAAAACTTTGTAACACTGCTTTAATTGAGGAGGTTTTTTAGCCAACAACTTCGTTCTTATTGGACTTGCCATCGCACCCTGTTCTTTCTCCTCCTGTCTCATAGATGAGGGTCTAGAATGTGAAGTAAACCAAAAGTAGTCAGGAGCACATACATGTCGGTGTGGGTATGAGCCTTAGCGAGGGCTTATCAGGCCATTTTCTGGACAGATGCATCCTCATCTCACACACAAGGACAAAGCTCAACTGATAATGAAACCTGCACCTTCCCCTTTAGGATATTTATAACCGTGGTGAGAAATTTGCTCTTCCTTTGCATGTCAAATAGGTGGGAATATCTATTCCCACAGTTAAATTCCATCCGTGGGTGAGTACACTATGAATATACTTTTTCACCTTCTGAATTACATATAAAAGAGAGAGCACGATCTGATTCTCTGCTTACTAAAATAAATGTCAGAAAGGACATGACCTAATTATCTTACTTCCCGTTTTCTGTCTACATGAAGTCTTTCAGCTTTGTGGGTGTTTTTTAAAACCACTGATTTTTGTCATTGATCCTAGAATTTCCATAATTTCAGTATTCACCAAAAAGGGCGATGAAGTGTGTGTGTATTATAATTATGTGATGACACGCAAATAATATCTCCTAGGTAAAGGATCAAAGATTCTGATATCGATAAACTTTAAAAAACCCCTTTGGTTAAGCTCAGACTGTATCAGTCCCAGGGTTTAAAATCCCAAGTGAAACATTAGTAAAGATATAACATTTACCTCAAACTTCTTAATCCTGTTTCTCATTCTGTCACTTCCGTTGTTGCCTCAACTCCAAGTTGATGCTTGTAGCTCAAGGGCAAAAAATAAAGCGTTTTGATGAGCCGGTCTGCGAAGGGCTGGACATTATAAACGAAAATGTTAATTGTAGGCAAAGGAGCTTTGAAAATGTATAGGAATTTGGAGGAGGCTTGGAATTTAATGAATCTAATAACGTTTATGTTGTCTTGAGACTGCGTGCATTGTATTTACATGTGTTCCTTCGAATTATGGGTTTATGTTGTTTATATAGATCTGACACTTTTCCTGGACTGTGAATTGCTGTTTATAAGCTCATCAATGGAATAGTGCAGTAGACATCATGAAAGGAAAGGAGCACTTGTCATGAATTTTATTACATCATAGAATTTTTAATTCAAAACAGAAGCATTTTTTTGGTTTTGTTTGATTTTGCCATGGCGTAGTGTTGTATGTGTAGTTTTAATGGAAGCTACTGTCTTCTTCCGAGACCGCATTGAAGACTCTTACATTCAGTGCCAATTAATTTTTTCATAAGGAGTTTAAATTGAAAGCAGCCCTGAGGAAAAGGACTTGGGGGTATTGATTGATGAGAAGTTCGACATGAGCCGGCAAAAGAAAGCCAACCGTGTCCTGGGCTGCATCAAAAGAAGTGTGAGCAGCAGGTCGAGGGAGGGGATTTTGCCCCTCTGCTCCGCNCGGAACTAACTGGACTTTGAGGTCCCTTCCAACCCAAACCAGTCTGGGATTCTATGATAAATGTACTGAAATGTGTGTGCCTGTGGAGGAGAGGGGACAGAAGCACATAGAGGAAGAACTAAAAATCTCCATTAAGATTTGTATCTCTACTGGCAGAAGAACTGACAATGCTCATGTTGAGTTTACAGCTATCCCTTAAACTTGTCTAGTCAAAGTATTAAAGTATCCAAAAACTCTATTTATTAGAATTGTTAGGGTAATTTATTATTAGAGTAGTTTTTCTCATTATTTTTATGCTTAAATAAGTATGTTTTAAGTCGCATATTACAGTGAGGGTGGACAATTTTTATTTCTTGTGGCTGCGTTTCACAACAATTAATTAAAACAAGGCTGCTTCTGTCCTTCCCTGTAGGGCTGAGACACCAGCAACTCTTACATTACTCTAAGTCTGGATGAAACGCATCCTCGTGTTACTGTTTCCCCTCCATTTGAATCTTCCACTGGAAATCTTCTAAGAGAAGATGGGGAGGGCAAAGGATTTTAGGTTTGAGATCAAATTGTGTGCAGCTATTAAAGGCTGGTTGGACATTTGCTTTGAAAAGATTAACCTATTGTCAAAATCAGCTAAACCGACAGCACCAGCTCTGTTTCTCCCCCTCCCCTAATGAATTTGAGAGTCTCAAGCCTTTGAGGTGTCAGTGAGATCTGCACCATCCCTTTTCTTTTTTTTCCCCGTACAAACTCTGATCCTCAAGTTTAACCAATTGGACACCCTCCGTTGGCAGTACATGTCATCTCCACCCTGTGACAATCACTGAGTGATCAACAAAAATAACTCCCTCGCTGAAGACGAATCAAAGCCATTGAAGGGTGAACGTCGCAATCACAGCCTTTCAGCCTGTGATGTGTGCGCGTGGCGACAAATCTCGAAATCCCTGCTTCTTGTCCTGTCTTTCATAGCCAAGCTTCAAAGAGCAGGGCAGTCTGATCCTTGACTTTAAACGCGCTTTAATAAGAAGTCCTTGCCTTCACTGCCTTCTTGGCCATTCTTCTGCCTTCTTCTGTGCATCATGCATAAATCACTGACATTTCGAACCATTTTTGGCTAACTCTTCTTTTTTTTTTAAGAGCTGTTCAGCGTTTCTGACCATTTTAGTCCATGTCAGCGTCACGGTTATACTGAGAATTCATTTCTCTAAATTTTCTATTACTTCACTGTCACATCAGAGTGACCAGAGCAAAAGGGAGGGGGAAGCAAACCCGATTTCAGTGACTAATTCACTTCCAGAAGAGCTGCAGTTCCTCCTCCCTTTAATGTCAGTGCTGTCCCACGGTGACCTGATGCCAAGATGTATTTGGTTCCCTCTGACACGTTACAGAAAATACTGACCCGACCTTTAAAAAAATTTATTACCATTTATAAATTTTATTTTAGTGTGTCATGTTGAGAGAAATCGTTCCAGCTGGACAGGAGGAATGCTTCTACAATGGCGTTGCTTCACTCATTTGTGTAACAATATATTACAAACACCTCCCTTTTCAGTCCTAAGCTGAGTATCCTCCTCTCACCTACTCTCTCACACTTTTTTGCGTCTGGTCTTTGCAGACTGGCTTTAATAAACTGCCTTTTATGATATTATCTACTTTTTGTGAGCATCACCTAACACAGATTAAAGGTAAACCTTCTGTAGGCTGTGGGTGATTTTGGGGGTGTTTGGGAAGAAGGAGAACTTTTCTTGATCATTTCAATCCCTGGGTTTTTCTGGAGCGGCCAACTTCTGATGGAGGTCCCTGGTGAGGTTTAGGATGGTCCTGCCCATCTGGGAGTGAGACAAGGCATCGCGGGAGCATCCCGGCTGGATTAAGTCCTCTTCCACTGGAGAAACGCAGAGTAAGAGCCCCCTCTGTACACACTTGGCTCAGTAGTGGCAAATTCACTAAATTTCATTTCTTTTAATGTCTGAAAGGAGGAATGTGGTTACTGCCTGTAAATGTATCACATGAATAAATGTGAAAAAGGGCAAATAGCAATTTGGCCAGTGTTGGCTGAGAAATAAATGGATATGACCTTTCCTTTCCATCACCTCATAAGACACCTTTGCTTTTTTCCTCGCTGCTTATTCAGATACCTGCTGGTAACACTCTTGACACTTGTGTATTAAGTCGTTTGGTTTCAAAATCGTTTTAATAATACAAATCCATAAAAATGGCATGGGAGACAAAGCAACATCATGCTAGCTCTAAAGGATAACTCTTCTTAAATACAGCTATGGGATGACTGTTTGTGTGGAGTAACCTCTTCTGTTCGTTGGCTTGGGCACTTAACTTCTAGAGGTCAAAAATAAAATTAGAATGAAAGATGAAATGTCAGTCGTATGGTCTAAACATGGTATATTCCCCAGAGTGGATGGGGAAAAGAAATAGGCATCCCAGTGCCTAATTCTTGGAAGACCAGCATTTGTTGAAGTAATATTTGCTTTAAAGGAGAATAACTTGTGTAATATCTTCATGCACAGTACGTAGAGCTTTAAATAGTCCTTTCCAGGTATAAATGTTACCCTGGTAACTTGTATGATTTAAGAGTATTTCAAGGAGACCTCGGTTCTGCTTTGTAGTACGTCTAACACAACAGAAGGACCAAGATGTTACTCCCTCTGCATTATTGCTTTGGATCAGTTTTGAGAAAGTGAGGTTATTTTTAATTCATAAGAAGAAATTTTAAATAAGCCGCACACTTGATGTCAATCACTTGCTTTAATAAAAAAAAAAAAAAAAAAAAAAAAAAGGGATGCTGCTTCTCCCAGGTCTTAATGACAGATCTCTGACTTCAGCACAAAAACACTTCGGTGCCTCTGCTTTGTTTCTCTGCCCCGTGAAGATTGCGTCGCATCCTACTTATTTCTGCTGTGGTTCCCCGGCGACTAATTGCGTAATGATTGCAAAATGTTTTGAGATGGAAATGGTGGTATCGCTGCCTGGTTGTCACCAAGCTTATATTTCCTCCCCGTGTGTAGGATTTTCTGAGCCCATCTCTCAAGCAGCCAAGCAATCGTTGCTTAATATGCATTCCTTAATAATGGCTGAAATTAATTTCTTAGAAATGACACCAAAATAATTAATACAGCCCCCGTGGGCAGCATGGGATAGAAGTGATCTGAGGAAGTGGAGATATTAAAGTGTCACTGTCCTTCTCCACACATGTGAAATGTTATCATCAGTTCATAGCAATCTGGCTTTATTACGGCCGTATTAAAATGAATGTTTTGCACGTCTTCATAAAGTGCCTATTAACAGCATTTCCTTGATTTAAGAAATGGCGCCAGTATGTGAATGCAACCCCTTTCGATGAATAAATTTAGCACTTTAATGCTATTTATTTACTCCACACTGTAAAATGTAATAAGGTAAATAATGGGTCCCACAGGGGCGTGGGGTAAGTTGGTGATCATCCTCTCAGCAGGCAGATGAACACAGCTCGAGTAAAGAAATAATGATCAAAATTCACAGTGCTCCCTGGGATGCCATTTATATACCTGAATCTAATAAAGAAAGAATTACAATGCTTAACAACGTGCTTAGCGCCGCGATCTGAATGTAATGAGACCGGCAGTGAGGAATGTACAGCCATATAAGCTGAAGCGTCACGTTGGAGGTGTGGACGGCGATCTGCTGCCCCACCAGGGTGGGATTTGCCGGCTCTCGGGATCCCCGCTCTTTCTTCTTTACTGGCTCGCAAAATCCAGTCCTGGGCAAGCTTTCTGCTCTGTATCTAAATTATTCTGCCGAAGGCTAGTTTGGGGTTTGGATTTTAAACCTCGTGAAACGTGTTTGGATTTTCTTTTCCTACTATGGCGGTTATGAGTGTACATGAGCTGATCAAGACTTAAATGACAAAATTGCACAAGGCTGGCAAGTGATTTATTGACTGATATATTTATTTTCAAGAAACTTGATTGATTCTATCCATGTGATTATCCAGGTCTTGAAACATGGTTGGAATTTTAGGGGAGGTGTGTGTGCGAAAGATGGCTGAGTTAGAAAGCCTGGTCCCTGTTCTGGTGTAGACGTTGGGAGTTTGGATCGTGGTGTGCGTGGAGAATTGCACAGATTGCCGGCTGCCGCTGCAGCACCCGCGCCTCTTCTGCTTTTGCACCTGCTTTTCCGAAGAGATTTTTACTCAAAGGGAAATATTGAAAGAATTTTACACTCAATTTAGGTCATACACCCAGGAATTCTTAAGAAAAAAATACGCATATAAAAGACTCTGCAAATAATTTTTCAAAATCGCAATTCAGATGCTATTGGTGTAGCCTAAGCAGTCATACTTTGGGCATAAAAATAATAACCACCTGTCTGGAGACTCTTCTCCCCTATTTCTTGATCAAGCATTTGAAAAGTACAAACATGGATAACAGAATAAAATCATAAAATGAAAATGCAGTGATTTGTACTTTGATTTTTATGCGCTTTTTAAGCTGTCGATAATCCAGCACATCTCATTTTTAAAAAATATTTTTTTATATTTTTTTCTTTTTTTGTCATCGCGGGTCTTGCGAATTAACTCATTCTGGAGGTTGCTGCTTTCCATCCCCTCCAGGAGCAAGTGATTCTGTCCCCCAGATGTTGCTGCTTCAATAACTTTTGTCTCCCTATTAGTGTCTCAGCAATTATTTTCAGCCCAGTCTGAGTCGGTGAGTATATTCAGTCGGGGAGAATAATCCTGGGCTGGAACACAAGAGAAAATAGAGCTTGGCTTTGTCTTTTGGTGATTTTGACTCTTTCAGGCTAAGAGGACACGATAAAGAGTCCAGACATCTTCCAGATGTTGTCCGTGGAGTTGGTAAGATGCTAAAATTTTTTGCCATGTGGCTGAGCCACCATGGAGCATCGTAGGAGGATGCGCTGTGACCAGATCTCATCACGTCATGGAAGACGTAGCGTGTCTCGAGACATACCGGAGAATTAGAAGTAGTAGAAAACGAGGCATGTTGACTACATTTCCAATGGGTTGAAATGTTGTCAGGTGTGTGCACTTGTTTTCAGCAAAACATCAGCTCTTCACGGAGAAAATGGATTCTTCTAATGAAAACAAAAACACTCGGTAGAAAATCAATTCCAAAGAAAAACGTGAAAGATGGTTTCTGACCAACCCTTAGTCATCAAATCTAGTTGACTACACACGCACGCACACAGAGCAGATGCGCTGAATGAGAAAGGGGCTGTTTTCGACTCGGCCCTCTTCCAACACGGCCCACATATTAAAAACGAATATAATTTACATATCACTCAGACAGTTGGAATTCCCAGTTGTATAGGGGGATATGTATCTTCTGTTCAGTTTCTTTTTCATTCTAGTTAAATCCTTTCCCGTGCAGGAGAAGAAAGCTTTCCGTATGCTTCGGTATGCAGGAGCTATTTCACATAAGCTATTCATGCAGCGCATGAAAGGCGTCTTGCTGGAATAGCCTCAATTGGTTATTTTTAGGAGGGGGAGGATGGCATCAGCAAAACCACTAGAGAGATCTCTTCTGCCACTGTATACGCGTCTCTGAATAAAAGAAGCCAGTTGCTGCCTAATGAAAAGAGAAATTGGGAACCCCGCGCAGACTGATTACAGTCACACGCGTGCTTTTGGCAACATTTCCACCTTCCTGGGCAAAATGTCTTCTGTTTTTCTCTGCAGAAAACCTCTGCTATGAGAATTGTTGGGGGGCGGGGGGGGCAATCAACTGCTGGACTAAGTAAATTGGTTCAGGGACATTGCAGGCTTCCCTAACGGCATATTTATGGATGCTGGATGTTTTGGGAGGTACAGGAGTGAGCAAACTCTAATTGCTCCTTGGGAGCGAGGCTGATTTCTGTGTGTCTGCATCTGCTTAATTCTCATTTATGGAATCACATAACTCTCTGCAGCTTTGTTGTCTTCTAGGTAGGAGAACGGGACACAAAGAGTGTGAATCCATTAAAGATGACCTGTTTGCACTGGTATCACCTAGACACCAAAAGCCTGATCTGAAGTCAGTTGAAGGAAATGCTCATATTTCCGGCAAACTTGGCTTCAGATGAGGTTTCTTACTGGTTTTTTGTTTGAGAAGCAGAAGGTTGAGGGAGGGAGGAAGATTATTTGCCATCACAGGTGGGGTTGCAGATCTGGAAAAGACACTGCAAGATGATGATTCTGCAAATGGATGGGTGAGTGTGGGATGCTGCCGTGAATGGTCCGTTCTTGGGTGTCTGAGAAGTCTTGAGTGTGCAGGATCTTTCTTAGGTGGCCATACATAGTTGCGGGCAACAAAGAAGGTTCTTTGTGCTGAACCAATCCTGGGTTTGTTTATTCTTTTAGAGAGAAAGGGTGAATCTTGTGGGGCAAAAGGACCCTTTTTTCAGTCCTCCTCCTTTCATTCTCATTGTTAGGTATCTCTTATAGTCTTCTAGTCTTCCATATCATTTGTGGTTCTCTTGAATCCCAATTAAAAGCAAAAAAACTAAGAGGTTTTATTATAGCCATTTGCAATCACACACTAAAGGAAAGGCTGTCTGGTTGGGTGTTTGTATCATTTTAGGATGAGCTCTGTGTTTAGCTCTTGCTACTTTAATTGGAGCTGCAAGCAAGAAGTGTGTGTGGAGTGTGCTCTGCAGACTTCAAAAAAATAGAGAGCAGCAAGAGCTGTGCTACTGTCATGGAGGAGAAATCGGTTTAATTTCTTAGCATTTCCTGCTCAGATCTACACCAGCTGGAAACACATCGAAGGTCAAAGATGGATGTCAGAAAAAGGGGAAGCAATTTTGGCCTTTACACGATTTTCTGCTTTCACTTGCTCCTGAAAGTTAGTTTCTCTTTTCTTTAATAATGCTGTTTATTACTGGAGATGGGTTGTAGACCTCCTAGAAATAAAACTACGAAGCAAAAGAAAACTTTCCTTTTAACAACTTGACTGAATTGCACCTTTTTGGCTCTGCTTTGGTCAAGAAACACATTGGAAAAATCTGGCTGTGACCAGGGAATCATGATGGGAAAACTGAGGCTTTGCTGCTCGGTTTCCAAAGTATTATCTGGTGTCTTTCCATGCACAACAAACATCTCACTGCCTTGGAGAATTGGGTTTTGTGTGTAGATAAAAGTGTCTGCAGATACATTTGCAGATGCTCTTGGAATGATTCAAGGAGAATATTTAGGAATTTGACCTAACGCCTGTCCAAATCTACAAATAGTTTTCCATTTAATCCCTTGAGCCTTGAGTCCTCCATATGGAGTGTGCTCTTCTCTGCGGTGGCTTACATAGCACAGGCGTGATTCATAGTCCTCCAGTTTAATAATCTACACATTTTCTAGGACAAAGTCATTGGTTTTAATGCATACTCTTCAGAAGAACGAGATGCATTCAGGACTTTTCTGGGATCACCTTTACACTTCGCTGCTAGGAAGAAAAGCATTTGTCTAGAATTATGGGGAAAACATCCCATCAATCTCTCTGTGAACGTCACGAGAGGTGGGGGCGGGGATGTAATGTGCTGTTGTAGAAAACAAAGTACTTGGGACTGCAGACTTTGAAGCATTAGACCAGAAGTATTTGGTCTGGGAATTATGTCACCTTATACAATTTTTTTAATACAAAAATTGTATAGACTTTGAATAGATTTTTGATGAGTGTTTCTGTCAGTAGAACACAGAATCCTTAAAACCTTTTGGTATTTCCTATAAAGTCTTTCTAATTTCCCCATCAATCAGACATCTGAACATTTTACATTTGTACGTATGTTAAAACATGTACAGATTACCAAGTTTAATATCTTTTTTGCTACAGATCAAGGGCCAAGAGCTCTGTACAAACCATATGTTGTAGATGAGGAGGGTAAGCAGGGTATGGCAGGTCACAGAAAGGAGCAGTTGAATTGATCAGGCACCTTGGTATGAAGACATCTGCTCCTCTTCAGTTATGCAAATTTTCACTAAGTCACCCATTACTGGGTCTTCTGATGTCTTCATTAAATGTTTTCATGCTTTTTACCTCTGTGTTTAAGCTTAAATTTGAATCGTTCCAGGGCTGATGCCTTCTTGGTTAATGTTTATAATATGCTATGGGATCTACGAGTACTTTTGAGTTTTGAAATCAATCTCTGAGTTCATGTGTGTATCTTGCTTACACCTTCACCCCCGTGATGATTGATGTTAACTAAATAAGCTGCCATCTACAAAAAAATCATTGTATGCTATTGATTTTATATAACTTTATTTTCTGAAATATTTCACTTGGTTGGAGAAATTGTAATTTCAAAACCCATTTCTTTTGGCCTGATATAAAACTCTTCCCAACCTGTGGGTGTACAGAGGAGCTGGATCAAATCCTTCAATACTGATGGGTGTGCATAAGTGTAGCTACCAGCGGCAGTTCCCAACATGGGTTAAGAGGATCTGATTTTAACTACTGGTGGTGATACGGCACTTGCTTCAGTGTTGTTTTCTCCCAAGCTTTAATTTGTGCACTTCAGCATTGGTGTGATGAGAACGGAGTGAAACTGCGATGATACAGTGTGAATCAGCCCCATTAGTATGAGTCAGTGAAGATGCTTTACCAACACAAGACATTTCAATGTTGATGCTGGGGGAGTGTAATTGCTCTGACTCATGTAGCTTTGAGGTTCAGTTTGCTTGTAGATGTTTTCCTACCCTTTTGGTTTGCTGTAATATTCCATGAAAGAGAGAAAATGAGGAGTTCTTTTGTTGAAGCATGCCAAACACAATCCAGAATGAAAAGCTGAGCCTTGAAACCTTCCCTATGGGTAAATAAAAGTGGGTCTGATGGATAAAGAAGGGGATGAGATCTACATTAAGACCTTCCTATGAATTGTATGCTGGCATCAGCTTCCTCCTTCCTATTTTTGGAAACTTACCCATGAACGGCCTTTGCTGACTGCTCCAAGAGAGGAATACTCTTTGTGGTAGAAGGGCTTCAGCTGTGGCATAATTTCTGAAGTGAAGGCTCTACAAAGCAGAACTCAAAATAGTCATGATAAAATCTTTGGAGATAAGCTGGATTGGGAAGGGAACGTAGCCTCACTTTACCAAAACACTCAAAAAACAGAAGAAGGGGATAGGAAGAATAATGAAGAGAAGAATGCAAGCCTGAACTGCAGGTGTACATGCTGTGCTTGAAAGAAATTGCAGTTGCAGGTCCACTAGGAAAATAGCTGGCTTGGGTTTTACTGTTCTTACTGATTTTACCAGTAATCAAGGTCTTTCATCTATGTATTTCCATCCCTAGATGGGAGCACTGCCTGACACACCAGAAACACAAGCCAAGACAACTTTGGTGGCACTGTCCACGTGATGCTAAAGATCCCTTAACGCTGGTAATTAACCCAGGGCCATTTCTTCCTAATTTAAAACAAGTTTTGATGTCCAGAGTTGCCTTTGGCTACTGTTTGAATGAATTAGGATTTCAATATTGCCTCGTATTTACTAACTCACAGTAGAATGAACTTGGAGTCAGATCCTCATTTAGTTAAAATAAATGTACTTCCATGGTATTAAACAAATTTAAACCAGCGGACGATTTGGCCTGGGGGAGTATAAGAGGCTGCATGTTGGATCAGGTTCTGAGTTGCATTATAATGAGTAAGAAATATGTAATGTGGTTGAGTTCAAGAGAAGAGGTTTATACCAGGCTGGCTTTGTACCTCATGCCTAGTTTTCCTAATGCAGAACAGAACAGAAACAAATTAATATGCCATCAGATTGGAGGCTCGCAGGAGAAGAAGTAGTTGATACAACTTTCAAATGCACGTTCTTTTGTTTTCAGAGGGTAGATGCAGCTTATCCTTTAGGTAGTTGGTGTTTGGGCCTCGTGAAGAAGACATTTCAATGAAGAAAAAGGGATGTTTTCAAAGTCAGCACTTCCACCAAAACCTTTCAGTCTCCTGCTTCATTTTCTGTACAGCATGAATGTCTTCTGCTCTTTTCCAATTGTAAAGCCTTTCTCTCTCCGCTCCTTTCCCTTGCGGATCTCCTCTCTTCTGAGCTCTCCTTTCTTCCTTTGTGAGCCTTCCCTCCGCCTCCTCCTCCTCCTCCTCCTCCAGCTGCCTTATTCAGGCTGACACCTTTTGTTAGTGTTATCAGACGGATTAGAGGACTAAGATTCGTGGGGGAACTGGTGCAAATTCTTCTGGGTCAATAGGTTTGTTCCCCATGATTGCTCAGTACGGGTGAGGTTGATCAATATCAACTTTGCAGCTACGCCCGAGTTTGAATTTGTGTGGGTTTAACTAGCTGAGTACTGATTTTGAAGGAAATGGGGATTTGGAAGAAAGGGGAGAGAGGAATTGGTGGTTGGGGTTTTTCCCCAAACTTTGCATCTCTTGGGGTTGTAATAGGTGATCTTTCTGGTCAAAATGGGGTAAGAAAATCATTAGAATAATCAAGGCAGATAGTTAAAATTTTGGCAGGGGAGTTCCATCAGCACCAGCTTAGCTTGTGATTCTTTCTAAGTCTTCCAAGTAATTCTGCCATCACGGATCCATCCTCATGACTGGGAGATGCCACTGGATTGTTTCCACCGTGTTATTTTGCATACTTACTGCATTTCCCTCTTTTGACACTCTCCAGTGGTTGTCCATGTATCTGTACTCCAGGTCTTTGAGTGAACATCCCTTCACCTTACATTAAAGGCCAAAAACTCGCCTTTAGATCTTTAAATTAAATATAATTTTTCTGAGTGAAACTTTTTGATCTAAGTTGAAACCAGCTCTGCTCTTCATCTGTAGTAATAAATAAACATAATAAAATGTGTGTGCCTAATATTTTAGTGTAAAACAAAGACATTACAGATTAGGTCTTGCCTGTTCAAAGCAAGACAATCTGTGCTCTGGGTATATCTATTTACGTGTTGTTACTGAAACCCTGCTTATTAGCAAAAAAGAAGAGTTAGATCTTGGGTTTCTTATCACTGTATTTTGTGCAGCTTAAAAAAAATAAGGTTGTTGCAGAATATCATTCATTTTGCCGTATTAGCAAATGTTTGTGGACAGTATGAACTGGATAAAACCGTTCACACTCTAGTCACACTTTCATGGCTTGGAATTCAATCTGTGAATCAAGTCATATAATACAATAGCGGTGTCTTCAGGCAACTGTGCAATTTAATAATAGCCCTCAACAAAGTAGGCTTGCGTTAGGTCTGCGCCGTGGTTAACCTTCACAAGAGGTTTTGCAGAGAAATCAGGCTATGTTTATCTGTCTGCCTCATTCGTTTCATGTTTCGGTGTTGGTGGGCTTAATAACGTCTCAGAGACTCCTGCGTGAGAGAGAGATGGATTTTGAAAAGGGAAGGAAGAAAGGGTGGGCAACAGCAAAACAATCTCCCTGTGTATTTTACTTGGAGTCCCAGTGGATTAGCGATAGTAGTTTGCATTAGCAATGACAGTACGGAGATGATTACTCCTCCCTAGAGACTGGCAGGCACGGAAATGGTGCTCCATTATGTTGCTCATTATTATTCTCCGTGCTAAGTGGCACAGTGACTGGGGAGCCAAAGGGCAGAGTTGAGCAGTGGTTTTAAGCTAATAAAGTTGTACGAAGCGGGAGATGGGATTGTTATAAAGAAAGCTTTGTTCCAAG